>PKMM01011755.1:557915-576925 GCA_002933915.1 Eutrema heterophyllum
CTTGAAGTCACTAAAAATTCTCTGATATATATTTTTTTAAATGATTAAATACAATATTTTTAAAAGAAAACTGAAAATTACTACGTTTATGCTAAAAATTGTTTTAAAACATTCTTATTAATGCTATATACCAGTTTAATTAAAAATATTGATATAAATAATAAGAACAATCTCTAGTATAATCAAATTTTCTTGTCACTGTTCTCGATTGGATACTCTGTAAACGCTAGTAGATTTCCATTTCTGTTTTATCTGCCTAAAATTCACTGAAAAAAATAATTAAGATGCATTTTTTTATTGCTTTTCTCAAAAAATAACTCCTTTCCAGAACCAAAATTTCCTGCACAATTGGGACAAAAACAGAGAATCTTTTGATTGAAAAAGAAAAAGAAAACTTTATGCAATCATATATGGCAGTCGTGAAATCACATGGGGATTATACATTAGTGAAGTAATCCAATTTCTAGGGATAATCACGTGTCAAGTTACGTAAAAAAAAAAATCACATGTGTCAAGAGTTCAAATAAAGCATATCATAGATTTTGTAGAATTATATAAAATTAATTTATAGGGACTTCATATAGAAAAGAACAGAATCCAAAAAGTAGGTACGCACTCAACAATACAGTCTAAGAATCACCGATAGATATGCGTGGGAAACTACGAAATAGGGAATGGATGATATGTGGAAGACGATCGAGTAGATCTCAAACTACTATGCCTGAGAGAGCTGCTCTGATGGATCTGCATCATTTGGGTGGTCCGCGCATATGAGATCTGGTAAAAAGGCATACATTACAACGAACAACCAAACAAGCCATAGAGGAGCAACGATGAGAGTGAAGATGGGCGAAATGAGGGAGATGATCATAAGAGCTGCGAGAGCCCCAAAGAGATGGCTGATGTGTCCAACGAAGTGATGTATCGGAGCTTGGTTTCTTGTGAGCTTCACTTCTTGGACCCGGAAGACGGCGTAGATCAGAATGAATACGCAAAAGAAGACGATAAGGGCTCGACGATGATCCGCAGCATTGGTTGAAGCAAAGGAATGTTCTGTGACCTGCAGCAAACTTATGGCTCCGCCGTTGAGAAAAACGATAAGCTTGTGCACGGTGGAAGAATAGAGAGCGTGTTCATCCGTGTTTTCACTGCCGGAGTTAGAACTTCGGCGCTGTGTACTACTGGAAGACATCATGCTATTTGGTGGTTTTTTTTTTCTTTTGACTAGTGAGGATATATAATTCTCTTGTCTAAAGAGCATATATATGTACTAGAGAAATAGATCCAGTATCCATTTTTCATATGTGATAGCCGGAAAGAAAAAAAGAGAACTTTGTTTGGTTGTATGCTCGTGGAGGTCGCTATCTGCATGCTGACGCCATCTGCATGCATGCTGACGCCATCGATCTGCATATATTAAAGGAGAAGTTTTAATCAAAGAAAGATTTAGTTGTCGTCGGTATACATATGTCAAAGAAAGATTTAGTTGTCGTCGGTATTGAATAAACAATTATAGTTACTCTAATTCTCTCTAATTTTTACCAGTTAGATGGGAAAAAAAAATCACGGGCCGCCACGTCACGGTGGGGCCCGTGAACAGTGAAGATACTGCGACGAGAGCGATCCTTATTTTAGAGTTTTAAGAAGGCGGTTCTTATTTTTACGTGGGACCCATGATTTTTTTATTTTTTTTTTTTCTAAAAAACTGTGTTAAAAACCGCCGATAGACATGCTCTAATGGTGGAGATACTTTTTAGAAATAACAAGCGCTTCAACAAGTCAATAACAATGAAGAAACCAACACGTATTAGCAGTGGCGGACCTACTTGGAGAACAAAGGGGTTCAATTGAAATTGTTCTGTTTATGGATTTGTAAATTTGAACCCCAGTTTTCCCTAAACTTATTACTTTGAACACCCTGACAAATCTTTCTGGGTCCGCCACTGCGTATTAGGATCTTTTACTTAGGCGTTTTAACAAGTCAATAATAATGAAGAACCCACCGGCGTATTAGGATCTTTTTCTTAGGCTCTTTGACAAGTCAACATGCTAGCACTTCAACAGTCGCTAGTATATATTGGGTGTATAGGTAGTTATTACTAACCATAGTTTGTTACTAACTATACAAGTATATAAATACTCTCATGTACATGTATACTATTGGGTGTATAATGACATGTACATGTGAGAGTATTTATATACTTGTATAGTTGGTAACAAACTATGGTTAGTAATAACTAACTATACACCCAATAGTATACATGCCAACATCTATTAGAGTATAAGTTTTATTCAAAGAAATATTTAGCTGTGGCGACTCGCTAACATGACAACATCTATATATCTAAGATAAATATTTAGGCCTTGTTTTGCAGATTCTAGAATGGATTTGGTTATTGTTTTTACAAAAACCATTTTATTATCCAATTAAAATTTTAGAAATTTAGTTTGTTACATCTTATGCCATTGTATAACATTTGCAAATTCTATTGTTTTTTCTAAATTATTGGAATGACATAAATCAGACCAGTTTTTTTGTTGGTATATACGTTTTCCACCAATCGAAGGTGATTTGGATGCACACCTCCGGAACCCTGCGCTAGAAAAATACTGAAAAATGTTAGTTATTAATAAACAAATTAACAAAAAAAAATATTGAAAACAACTAAAACACACAAAACTATTACCAATTGATCTTCGCGACTTAAGAAACTGGTTGAACCGGCGTTGAAATCCTTTTTTATAATCATCAATCTGCTTGCATGTGATATAAATGATATTCCATCTCAACATCTTTTATATAATGGCTGCTAAGATGCATCTAGCATATCAAAAAACGTATGGGCTTCTATATTAGGTTCATCTATTCTATTATCATCCTTAACATAAGATGCTATGTTTTCACGAAACGTATCATTCACCATATGAACAGTACCTATGTTTACATCTATTTCTGGTGTTGGTTCCTCTAACCTATCCGAAGTACCGCCTAACCTATCCGAAGTGCTACCATAATATTGCACCACTGAAATAGTTTCTTCATCCGAATACCAAATCTTGTAACCCAACATAAATCTAGTTCTATACATGTGGCTCCATACTTCCCTAACAGAGACTAATTTATGATTTCGACATTTAGTACAATGGCAATACATTTTACCGTATTCCGATGTCATGCTATTGTTTGACGCAAATGTCATTAACTCCTCAACACCTTGTGTGAACTCATCCGCCAGTTGACCCGTCGTTGGATCATGCGGATGTTTGTCCATCCACGATCGAAAATAGTCATAACGGTTTGAAAAAGATATTTTTTAAGTTTTGTTGTTTTGTTTATGTTGTGAATGAGGGTGGAGGGATATTTATAATGGATTTTCTACGGATTTCCGACATATTTTAAATTTCCAAACAATTATAAAATGGCTATTTCAACAGATATATTATTGTCAGAAAATTGGTCGGAAATTTCTAACGAAGGAAATTTCTGACGAACGTATAACCCCCGGTAATCCGTAGGGAATTCCCGACCATTTTCTAACGACCGCCGATCCGTCGGAAATCCGTCCGGAATTTCTTACAGATCGCCGGTGATAACACCGTATTTTTACCCATTTTACTTTCTATTTTAGAACACTTTAATAAGTGTTTCATTCGCTTTTCTATGTTTTTAGTGTAGTTTTCGAATATTTATATTTTCAAGACTTTTTTCAGGTTACTTAGGAAAAAACATTGCAAATTGGAGAAAAACCAGATTTTTGGCTCAGAGTCAAACCGTCAGAAGTTCAACTGCCAAAGAGGTTCTTCTCACCGTCTGATCCAACCCAATTTTGGAGATATTCAAGAGGGACCAACTACCTTTCTATTCCAACTGATTTAAAGATGATCCAACGGTTCAATCAAAAGATACAAGAAGATCAAGACGTCCCAGCTCACCTCGGGCAGAAGCCCTCCACCCGCGGCCAAGAGGCAGTCCGCCGCGGGCAGGAGCCTTCCACCCCCGGCCAAATGAAGCTTCACCACGGTCAGGACAAATGGACCCGCGGCCATCCCCTGTTCGTCCCGGAAGCCCAATTTGCAAAGCCTGTTCGAAACTCGTCAACTCAAAACCCTAAGGACCGACGAAAGCAAGGAAGAAGACCTATAAATATGTGTTTTAGAGACCAAAAACCGTGTGTCTACTTTGTGCTTTATTTTGTTTAGGTTTTTGCTTACTTTTCTTAAGCTTTTGTTCTTACTTTCGAGATTGGTGAAGAGATTTTCTCCGGATTTAGTTCTTAAAATTAAGAAGCCCCTTTATCAATCTCCTGTTTTTAATCTAATCATGTCTTTACTTTAAATCATGTTCGAGTAGTTTCATCGTTGGGTTTAAGGGGATTGTCGATGGGGATTCATATGCTTGATAGGGATTTCATGAAGTAAACATAACCAAATTCTAGAACTCTTTCCTATATGTTGCTGTTAATGCATGGATCTAGAGTGATGAACTAGAGAATTGATCCTTGGTGTGTCAAGACCCACGAAAGTGTTGAATCATGATCACTGGAACCATTAATTTATAGGAGCGTGTCGCGCTATAAGATACAAAAGTATATTTATAGAGTACCGTGGATGTATATGACCAGCGTGTGTCATCAGAGGTTTCTGCGCGGCCAGAGTCGAAAGCTGCTGGTCGAGTAACTAAACTCTAAGTGTATTGTGGTACGAAAGTATTCCTTGCATATTTTTATGTCCCAGGTCATGGAGTTTGCTAAAATCGATGTTACTAGGGTTTTGTTACCATGATTGAATCAAGCATCCCCCGGAGATATCCATGTCGACCCAACACCGTTTTATTATAGTCTTACAACCGATTTTTCTCTTAGTTTTTCATAGTAATCGATTTTCATCATTAGGTTTTTAAGCAAATTTACTTTTTACGTACTTTACAATTTTTGTCACAAAAAGCCTCTAAAAACTCTTTTACTCTTAGACTTCCTTGCTAATCTTTTGTCTAAGGTCTTGCAGAACAGCATACCCAACCTGTGGATCGATACCTAAAGTCCTACAACGCACAACACTTGCAGACATTAGGGTTATAAATTTAAAACCTAACCTTAGGAGTAACCCTGCATTCCCATCAAGTTTTTGGCGCCGTTGCCGGGGTGGCAATCGCTACTTATTCTGCCACACCTTAGAGGTTAGTAAATCGACTCTAAGACAACTTTTTATTTTTAATTTTTGGTTTGTTTTTTCTTTGTTTCAGGACTTTGAAACATGAGCTCGCCTCTGGAGCGAGATTGCTACTACGAGCAGGGTTTCTACGACCCAACTGTAGCTCACTACTCTCACGATTCACACTGTTATCGTGACTCGTTCTACATGGATCAGAAACCGGCCCATGGTTATGGTTTCTGGTGAGAATTTTCTAGGCTAGGTTGCGTTTGATGTAGTTCCATGGTTATGGTTTAGAAGGACGGTCTCCGAGATTTTGAGTTCCCTATGATTTCTGTTTGATCTTTCCGAACTTTGGTTTTGTTTTGTTTGAGGACAATCAAAGTCTAAGTCTGGGGAGTTGATAACACCGTATTTTTACCCATTTTACTATCTATTTTAGAACACTTTAATAAGTGTTTCATTCGCTTTTCTATATTTAGTGCGGTTTTCGCATATTTGTATTTTCAAAACTCTTTTCAGGTTACTTAGGAAAAAGCATTGAAAATTGGAGAAAAACCAGATTTTTGGCTCATAGTCAAACCGTCATAAGTTCAACTGCCAAATAGGTTATTCTCACCGTCTGATCCAACCCAATTTTGGAGATATTCAAGAGGGGCCGGCTACCTTTCCATTCCAACTGATTTGAGGACGATCCAACGGTTCAATCAAAAGATACAAGAAGATATAGACGTCCCAGTTCACCTCAAACAGAACCCTCCACCCGCGGCCAAGAGGCAGTCCGCCGCGGGCAGGAGCCTTTCACCACCGGCCAAATGAAGCTTCGCCGCGTTCAGGACCAATGGACCCGCGGCCATCCCCTGTTCGTCCCTGAAGCCCAATTTGCAAAGGCCGTTTGAAACCCGTCAACTCAAAACCCTAAGGACCGACAAAAGCAAGGAAGAAGACCTATAAATATGTGTTTTAGAGACCAAAAACCGTGTGTCTACTTTGTGCTTTATTTTGTTTATGTTTTTGCATACTTTTCTTAAGCTTTTTTTCTTACTTTTGAGATTGGTGAAGAGGTTTTCTCCGGACTTAGTTCTTGAAATCGAGAAGCCCCTTTATCAATTTCCTGTTTTTAATCTAATCATGTCTCTACTTTCAATCATGTTCGAGTAGTTTCATCGTTGGGTTTAAGGGGATTGTCGATGGGGATTCATATGCTTGATAGGGATTTCATGAAGTAAACATAACCGAATTCTAGAACTCTTTCCTATAGGCTGCTGTTAATGCATGGATCTAGAGT
This sequence comes from Eutrema heterophyllum, assembly GCA_002933915.1. Lineage (NCBI taxonomy): Eukaryota > Viridiplantae > Streptophyta > Magnoliopsida > Brassicales > Brassicaceae > Eutrema > Eutrema heterophyllum. The sequence continues at coordinate 564,355 of PKMM01011755.1, forward strand.
CGTGAACTAGAGAACTGATCCTAGGTGTGTCAAGACCCACAAAAGTGTTGAATCATGATCACCGGAACCATTAATTTATAGGAGCGTGTCGCGCTATAAGATACAAAAGTATACTTATAGAGTGCCGTGAATATATATGACCAGCGTGTGTCATCAGAGGTTTCTGCGCGGCCAGAGTCGAAAGCTACTGGTCGAGTTTCTAAACTCTAAGTGTATTGTGGTACAAAAGTATTCCTTGCATATTTTTATGTCCCAGTTCGTGGAGTATGCTAAAATCGATGTTACTAGGGTTTTGTTACCATGATTGAATCAAGCATCCCCCAGAGATATCCCTGTCGACCCAACACCATTTTATTATAATCTTACAACCCATTTTTCTCTTAGTTTTTCATAGTCATCAATTTTCATCATTAGGCTTTTAAGCAAATTTACCTTTTACGTACTTTACAATTTCTATAAAAAAAAGCCAATAAAAACTTTAGGCTTAGACTTCCTTGCTAATCTTCTGTCTAAGGTCTTGCAGAACAACATTCCCTCCCCGTGGATGCACATATGTGCACTTGCAGACATTAGGGTTATAAATTTAAAACCTGACGCTAGGAGTAACCCGGCATTCGCATCAAGTTTCTGGCGCTGTTGCCGGGGAGGCAATCACTACTTGTTCTGCCACACCTTAGAGATTAGTAAATCGACTCTAAGACAACTTTTTCTTTTTAATTTTTGGTTTTGTTTTTCTTTGTTTCAGGACTTTGAGACATGAACTCGCCTCTGGAGCGAGATTGCTACTACGAGCAGGGTTTCTGTGACCCAACTGAAGATCACTACTCACACGATTCACACTGATACCGTGACTTGTTTTACATGGATCGGAAACTGGCCCCGACCAGCTACTCTAGAGGACGCTACGATGCTCCTTACTACCGAGATGAGCCTTATACGTCTCCCTTTGTCAACTCTCGACAAAACCCTTACCGTCTTCCTCACCAAATCTTGAATCAACATGAAGACAACACTGAGATAAGCCTTCGTTTGGAGAAACTCGAAGCAATGATTAACCGGACCATCGATTCCCAAGCTAAGTCGGATGCTGCCTTGAATGAGAACATAAATGCTATTTTTACCAAGTTCCATAAGAAGTTTGATGATCTTGCTATCCACGTGAAAGCACTTGAGGAACAGGCCCTAAAAGACGCTGCAACACTCAATGAGAGGATGGAACTCGTTGAAGAAGAACAAGGAAGACCAAAGTTCGATGTTCGAAAAGCTAATGATGGAGTGCGTACCTTGAACTACAAGCTTGAAGACTTGAATAACTCCATCAATGACGATAGAAACACAGCCTACCACAACACCCTCGAGATATGGGAAGGAGTATGAGAAGTGAAAGACAAGTCAAGAGAGCATGATCTTACATTGGATCGACTCATTTATGCTATTGATGCAGTGGAAGCGAAAGTGGAGAAACTTTCTAAAAATCATGAGCATGATACAACACTTGAAGTTCTTGCCCCTGACCTAGAAGAGAAGCCAAATGATCCTCAAGAACCAGAAAATACCATTGGAGATGAAGAAGACGACGAACCGAATAAATCCCCCCCAAGCACTCTCCCCGCGGTCGCGCGCTCTCTGCCCGCGGCCTAACCACCATCCGCTGCGGTCGCATGCTCTCCTCCCGTGGCCGACTACCCCTTCACCGCGGTCACATCATCTCGACCCGCGGTAAGCTCCTGCTTGTCTTCTCTTGGACCCCTCGTGTCCCAAACACATCTATTCGATCATGCAGTCTTCTCCATTTCCACTCAAGCTTCAGTTGAACCCTTAACCAACTTGGAACCAGACTCTATTGCACCTTGCAACATGGTTCGATCTACCCAATCATCTAATGAGGTCGAAGAACAATACTCCGAAGAAGAAGACCCGAGGTTGTTCTTCCGCGAATCTGATTTTAGTTCAATGTACGGCTCAACCTTTGAACCAAAAACTTCTGCAAGTCCAATACTAGAGGAACCAAAGACAAAGAGCATCACCCGAGAGAGATTGATAGAGTTCAACAACTTTGTAAAATCGATCCCGATGTTTATTCCCTTCGAAGACGTTTGGAGAGAGGGACCTCTACACGCCTTCTTCTGCTACAGCAAGGAGAGCAAGGAGGAAATTCGCACTTACTTCAGGAGAGCGAGGCATTCATCAACGCCTTATCCTGCTTCATAAGCCATTCGAATATACCATCCCGAGAAATACTAATGGTATCCGAACAAGATAAGCCGAGAGAAGCTAGAAGAATTCAACATTGTGGTTCGCAGCCTACCTCGAGGTACCACGTTTGCTAGAGCTTCCATGGACCACATGATTGGTCATTTCTTTTGTGAAAGCAAGGAGTCCATCACAGAGATAGAAGATCTCTTCGACAATGCCATAAACGGAAGACCGGTTCGAACTCTTTATAAGATTCAAGAACAAGGTTAATTTCTCATCTCTTGCAGCATCCGTGGAGTTGAGTTTGAAGATGTTCATTGTGACTCTGGAGCTTGCCTAAGCATCATGTCAAAATCGACCGCCAAACGCCTCGGTATCAAGCACATCCATCCAACTAAGACGAAGCTCAGCATGGCTGATGAGACTTGTGCCACACCAAAAGGAATCGCCCGAGACATGCATGTGAGGAGTGGAGATTGCATAGCTCCTGTCGATTTCTACATTGTCCAAACAACGAAAGTGGATGCAACACCGATAATCCTAGGATGGCCTTTCTTGTCAACCGTCGAAGCCATCATGGATTGGCCAAATCGATGTGTTTCTTTTATTAACATCGACAAGGGTGTGTTCTACAATGCTGTACCGCTCAAGAAAGGATGAGAAAAACGCTTCAACTCGATGGATCCCGATCCCGATTCACAAACAAGCGATGAAATTCCTACAGAGGAAGCCGAAAGGAGATCGAAGAAGACTTGTCGAAAGACATTGTCTTTCATAGACTGAGCTCATCTTGCTGACAACGTCAAGCTAAACAACTATAAACAAAAGCGATCAATGGGAGGCGACCCATTTTAGTTTCATCTTTAAAAAAAAATTCAAAAACCCAAAAAAAAATCAAAAAAATGAAAAGACACGGTTCGGAGCTGCTGGGTCTAGCCCGAGCCGAGAGGAAGGACTTGACCGCAAAAGAGGCCCGGCCGCGGGTGCAGCACTTTGAGCTGCGGCCAGCTCTACAACTACCGCGGTCGCAACCAACCGACCCACGGCGATGCCCCATTTGGCCGCGGTCGCACACATTCGACCCGCGGCCAACAGCCTTTCGTTCCCTATCGATTTTCCTCGACCCGAAATCGATATTTGTTCCCAACCATTCCCATCACCATTTCCAACCACCAAATCACCATCTACCATCCCCCACCCATCACCAAATCCACTACACATCACCATTCAAACCACATCCATTCCCGACCACTTCCATGTAAGTTTTATTTTTCCCAAAACTTTTCAATTATTGCATACTCTATTTCTCATCCTTGCTCGATTTATTTCACACTAGGGACAGTGTGATTTAAGTCTGGGGTAGGATTCCATCCCTTACTAACCACCTTTTTTTCATGAGTCTTTGCATTTTGCATATTTCAACGTTTTCTTAAATTTTAAAAACATTTTTTAATAAGTAGGAATACGTTTTAAGGGAATGATGAAAGAAATCTATGACGATAACCAACCAATGTGCTTCTACGCTATTTCCTAGTAACATGCTCTTTCGTAATTTGGTTCTAGACTAGGCGGTAGCTAGAGGTTCTGTTAATGCAAAATCCCTAGAGAAATTTAGACCGTAGAGATTCTTTATGATGGAATATACTAGCTCTATTTTACTTGGACTTTAACATGACTTAATTTTCTCATCAAAGGTTTATATATGCACAAATAACGAATCATACATCATGACGCCTTTCCCATTTTACCACTCTTTGTCGTACCTGAATGGCCAGCTCATCTTTAGTTGGTACCCCACCCGAACCTTAACCATTTTTCAAACCTCATGCATTCTCCCTTTGTGTCTCATGTGCAGATATGTGAAAAAACGTCGGAGAGGGAGGAACGACACAAGTTTCCACTCACTGAAGACGGAGACTATACGCGATTGGTGGAGGTGAAATCAACAAAGACGAGAGCTTGGATTATGCCTGAGAAAACTCAAAAATATGGTAAATATTCGTGCCCCCCTACGACTCTATCTTGAAAAAGGCGTTTCCCCCTTCGAAAAAAAAATAATTCGAAAGGGAAAGGAAACAAGAACCTAAAAAGAGTATAGGTTGGCCGAAATTCTTATGAGGCATCAATGATTTGTTTGTGAGAAGTTTGTCATTCCAACCCCACAAAAAAAATCTAAGTCTGGGGGAACGAAAGAAAACTTCTGTTTTTGGAGAAAGGAGGAAGTGCAACATTTTTACGCAGAAGTGACTGAAAGCTGTGGTTCTCAACAGGTACATCCTCTCTTGCTGTTTTACATAATATATCGCACCCTCCGGTGAAATTACGGTAACCCGAAACACTCTTACCTCACCTCTAAAAAGCCTTTAATACCTAGCATCGATTGTCTTGGTTTGATCCTTTTGATGAGAATTCACGCCTATACTTAATGAATGTTGAGAGCTAATTGACCTGAATTTTGGATTTTGAAAGTTTAGATTTCGTATGACGGATACCGTGGACTAGTGTTACAGCAATTTATGGTGAGAATTTTCTAGGCTAGCTTGTGTTTGATGTAGTTCGATGGTTATGGTTTGGAAGGACGGTCTCCGAGATTTCGAGTTCTCTATGATTTCTGTTTGATATTTCCGAGCTTTGGTTTTGTTTTGTTTGAGGACAAACAGAGTCTAAGTCTGGGGGAGTTGATAACACTGTATTTTTACCCATTTTACTATCTATTTTACAACACTTTAATAAGTATTTCATTCGCTTTTCTATGTTTTTAGTGCGGTTTTCGCATATTTGTATTTTCAAAACTCTTTTCAGGTTAATTAGGAAAAAGCATTGGAAATTGGAGAAAAATCAGATTTTTGGCTCATAGTCAAACTGTCAGAAGTTCAACTGCCAAAGAGGTTATTCTCACCGTCTGATCCAGCCCAATTTTAGAGATATTCAAGATGGACAAGCTACCTTTCCATTCCAACTGATTTGAGGACGATCCAACGATTCAATCAAAAGATACAAGAAGATCAAGACGTCCCAGTTCACCTCGGGTAGAAGCCCTCCACCCGTGGCCAAGAGACAGTCCGCCGCGGACAGGAGTCTTCCACCCCCGGCCAAATGAAGCTTCGCCGCGGCCAGGACCAATGGACCCGCGGCCAGCCCATGTTCGTCCCAGAAGCCCAATTTGAAAAGCCCGTTCGAAACCCGTCAACTCAAAACCCTAAGGACCGACGAAAGCAAAGAAGAAGACCTATAATAATGTGTTTTAGAGACCAAAAACCGTGTGTATACTTTGTGCTTCATTTTGTTTAGGTTTTTGCTTACTTTTCTTAAGCTTTTGTTCTTACTTTCGAGATTGGTGAAGAGGTTTTCTCCGGACTTAATTCTTAAAATTGAGATTTATCAATCTCATGTTTTTAATCTAATCATTTTTTTACTTTCAATCATGTTCGAGTAGTTTCATCGTTGGGTTTAAGGGGATTGTCGATAGGGATTCATATGCTTGATAGAGATTTCATGAAGTAAACATAACCGAATTCTAGAACTCTTTCCTATAGGTTGCTGTTAATGTATGGATCTAGAGTCATGAACTAGAGAACTGATCCTAGGTGTGTCAAGACCCACGAAAGTGCTGAATCATGATCACTGGAACCATTAATTTATAGGAGCGTGTCGCGCTATAAAATACAAAAGCATACTTATAGAGTGCCGTGAATGTGTATAACCAGCGTGTGTCATCAGAGGTTTCTGCGTGGACAGAGTCGAAAGCTACTAGTCGAGTATCTAAACTCTAAGTGTATTGTGGTACGAAAGTATTCCTTGCATATTTTTATGTCCCAGTTCGTGGAGTTTGCTATAATCGATGTTACTAGGGTTTTGTTACCATGATTGAATCAAGCATCCCCTGGAGATATCCCTGTCGACCCAACACCGTTTTATTATATTCTTACAACCGATTTTTCTCTTAGTTTTTCATAGTCATCGATTTCATCATTAGGTTTTTAAGCAAATTTAATTTTTACGTACTTTACAATCTCTTTTAGTCTTAGACTTCCTTGTTAATCTTCTGTCTAAGATCTTGCAGAACAGCATTCCCTCCATGTGGATCGATACCTAAAGCCCTACAACACACATCCGTGCACTTGCAAACATTAGGGTTATAAATTTCAAACATGACGCTAGGAGTAACCTTGCATTCGCATCAGCCAGTCATCGGAAAACCATAAGAAACGGCAGTGTTTTCTTGTAGTGCAACCCAGATATTACCGATCTCCAAGGAACGAGAACAGAATAGATCAAACTAGAAATGAACCAAACTAAAGCAAACTCCACAAAAGCATAAAGAAACTCACACGCCGGCGCAAGACTCATATCAAGTGAAATACATATCTAGCTTTTAGATCTTGGTCGAGAAACGAAAACTCGTGGTGATTGCAGACAATCCACACTATCAATCTTAAAGATCCAGGACCACCAGCCTTGCAACCACCTAAATCCGGCCAGATATTGAAAGTTAAACCGCATCTGCATCGAATTATTCTTCAGCCAATGACAACTAAGTGGATTAGACAAAGGAAAACAAAGAAAACGGAAAAGAAAGAGAAAACCCCCACTCCAGCACTAAAGACGCCGAAGACAGTTAAAGGAGAAGACGACGGTGACTTTTAGGTTTCTATTAACCCTTTACATGTGAGTATTTCTAAAGAAATACCGTAAAATAGCACCAAAATTAGTTTTGATTCCGAATCTGACACACTAAGATTAAAATTCCAAAAGTAGCACAAATTATTGTGTGAAAATATTTGTTTATCCTAAATGAATTACAAATAAAACATTATTTTTGGGTTCCCTATTACCAATTTAAGGTTTATATTTATCTATTAGAAAAAGATTTTGAGTCATTTAAATACTAAATTTGTGCTATTATTGAAAAATTAAATTAATGATGTTATGTTTAGAACAAAAAACTTAAAAGTGTGTTATTTTAGAGAATTGTTCTATTTTTAGTCTTTTGTATTAACCTATTGTTTTTAAAAGAGAAATTGATTGAAATAGCACTAAAATTTTTGAGTGGACAAATATAGCACCGTCCTTTGGAAGCTACCAAATATAGCATTCATTAAAAGTCAAAAGACCACTTTACCCTGATGATCAAATACCCAAAACACGCGATTGAAAGAAAAAAAAGAGAAAGTCTTTTATCATCACCGATCACTAATCACCGATCAATTTCCCAGATCATCATCAATCATCATCGACATTAACGATTCCTTTTCGGTTTTTGCCGTCAACAATTATTTTTGGCTTGGATCTTCCCGTCCTTCGCCTTCAACGCAATCGAATCCATTTACATGTTCGATCAGATTCATCAATTTACAGGTTTCTATCTTCCTCGTCTTCTCCGTTTCATCGATTAAGTTCAATTTCAGAATTGATTTACATTTTGTCTGTTTCGTGAAACTCTACACTTACAATGTTGAGGATCAGAAATTGATTTTACACTTTGACGGAGTCTTGACGCCTGAGGAGAGGAAGATTGAAATGGATAATCGTGGAAAGAGGAAGATAGAGGGAGACGCCTCCAGAGGATGATTGATGCCCGATCTGTTTCACCTCCTTTACCGTTCCATGTCGAGGGAATTGTGACCATTGGTATTGCAGCTAGTGTTTGATCTTATTTTTTCTTTCCTTTCATGAATTTCTGAGCCATTTAAGTATCTCGCTTGTGTCTTTCCGCTTGTTAGAGGAAGATTAGTAGCTCTCTGTTAAAATCTACATAGAATTGCTTATCTAATATATCTATTAAGAACATCATTTGAACACCATATTTAACGAGAATTATGTTTTCTGGTTACTGCTGCATTATATACACATGAAGTTGCATCTTGCAGTACTGGAGCTATGCTGCAGTTTGTGCTTGTGCTCTGTCACATCTGAAATTGCTTTAAACTCTCGTTTGTACTTCCATCTTTGCAGGGAGATAAAGAAGCCAAAAACAAAATAACTTCTCTAAAGATATTTTTCTATGCTGCCCAACAAACGATTGATGCTAAAGATCTCATTCCACTTAAAATTGAAAAGCTAGAAGAACAAAATATTCCCAAGGTAAATATTGAGGCCACATGTGGTCTTTTTGTAATGATAGGGGTTCATGATATGTTCAAGTCAAGTGAAAAAGCTACAAACACATACGAACCAAGTTGGTTTGCGATATGTTTGAAGAGTTTGCTTGAAAATTCATAAACAAATAATGAGTTGTTTCCATTTTAATATTCAAGTTCTTAGACTTATAACATGTTGTATATTGATATGAGATGTTTATGTCATTTATGTGCTTTATCAAACTACTTTTGAATCTTTAGATATGTGAACCGAGTATGACAAGTAAAAATTATTTTCATTTAATCAAATAGTAATGGGTTAAGATACAATTTAGGAGTGTTTCTTAAATTTGTAAGAATGGTTCCTGAAAATTCAAGAAGGCTTCTTAAATTCTAAATTTAGGAAGCATTTATAAATATTTAGAGTAGATTCATATAAATTTAGGAACCACTACAAGAAAACTGTCTATTTCCAACAAAATTTTACGACGATTTTAAATCGACGTAAATTTACATCGAAATTACGACGGAATTACGACGAATTATGTATTCGTTGTAAATTCGTCGTAAATATTTGTCGTCGTAATTTGATGACGACATTACGACGACATCACGACGACATTACGACGATTTTCAAAATCATCGTAATATCGATGTAACATTACGACGGATTTACGACGAATCTGACTTTCGCATATTACGTTGTAAAGACGATGTAATTTATTACATCGATATTACAACGATCAGAATTTGATGTAAATTAACGACGATTTGACGTCGATTGTTTCCAGTTAGGTAGAACACGTTTTTTAATAGGTTCACCTAATCATTTACATCGAAAATATACGTCGTAAATCCGATACAAATCCGTTGTAAATCCGTTGGTAATTCTGAAAAATTTCTATAAATACATTCTTATGTCAAACGAAAATTTCAAACAAAAAAAACAAACACTAATAAAAAAAAAACACTATAAAATATATTTTATAAAATGTCTATATACGATCTACGAAGATGGATGTATACGCAAAAGGATTCGGAGGGAGCGTTGACGAAAGAATTCAAAGAGGGGCTTGAAATATTCATGTATTAGGCCGGTAATATGCAAACAACCCTGGAAAGCGGTAAGATGTTATGTCCTTGTCGTAAATGCAAGAATACGAGATATATTTTTATTGAGATGGTGTGGAAGCATTTACTAAATAGAGGGTTTATGCCGCAATATTATATTTGGTATCATCATGGAGAGGGTTTTGAAAGGAATCAAGCTGATCGTAGTAGTAATTATCAAGTTCATGTAGATTTTGATTAATCAAATGATCAGGGTATTAGTTATCATCATGGTCAACATCAATTTGATCAGGGTCAAGATCATGATAGGATGCAAGACATGGTTACTGATGCATTTCATGAAACAAATGCTGATAATAGTGTTGAGGAACCCAACGATTTTATGATATGCTAGACGCTGCAAATCAGCCACTCTACGATGGATGTAGAGAAGGTCAGTCTAAATTGTCGTTAGCAGCTAGGATGATGACATTTAAAACTGATCATAACTTAGCTGAGGTTTGTATGGATGATTGGGCTGATCTTATTAAAGAATATTTGCCAGAGGATAATTTGGTTACCGAAACATACTATGAGATACAGAAGTTGGTGTTTAGTCTTGGGTTGCCTTCTGAGATGATAGATATATGTATTGACAATTGTATGCTTTTTTGGAAAGATGATGATAAGCTGCAAGAATGTCGATTTTACCAAAAACAGAGATTTAGGCAGCAAACTTCTGGGCGTAGTAAGATACCGTACCAACGGATGTGGTATCTTCCTATAACTGATAGGTTGAAACGATTGTATCAATTTGAAAGGACAGCTGCATCGATGAGGTGGCATGCAGAACATTCACAAAGAGAAGGAGAAGTGACTCACCCGACAGATGCAAAAGTTTGGAAACACTTTAACACGGTACACCCAGACTTTGCTAAATCTAAGCAAAATGTGTATCTTGGTCTTTGCACTGATGGATTTAATCAATTTGGTATGTCTGGTAGGCAATATTCTTTGTGGCCAGTTATCGTAACGCCTTATAACATTCCCCCAAATATGTGCATGCAAAGGGAATTTCTATTCCTGAATAATTTAGTCCCTGGTCCTAATCAACCAAAGAGGTCCCTTGATGTGTTTTTGCAGCCTCTCATACATGAGTTAAAACAGTTGTGGTCTATAGGAGTTCTTACATATGACTGTTCGAGGAAAAAAAAATTTACGATGCGTGCGGTGCTTATGTGGACAATAAGCGACTTCCCTGCATACGGAATGTATCAGGTTGGATGACACATGGGAGGTTATCTTGTCCTTATTGCCCCGATCGGACAGATGCGTTTCAGCTGAAACATGGTCGAAAAACATGCTGGTTTCACTGTCACCGCCGGTTTCTACCAATCAACCATCCATATCGGAGAAACAAGCGGCTGTTTAGGAAGAACAAAATCGTGCGTGTCCCCCCCCCCCCCCACCAGTGTATCTATCTGGGGAAGATCTAGAAGCGCAAATAGATCATTTTGGGGGACTAGAAATGGTGAATCGTGGGGGAAATTCCTTCAACTCCGGCTAATATGCCTGATGGATACAGGGTCAATCACAATTGGCACAAGAAAAGCATTTTTTGGGAACTTCCGTACTGGAAATATCATCTTGTGAGACACAATCTTGATGTCATGCACATTGAGAAAAACTTTTTTGATAACATCATGCATACATTGTTAAACGTGAAAGGAAGAACCAAAGACAGTGGAAAGTCAAAGTTGGACTTGCCCGATATTTGCAACAGAAATGAGTTGCACATAATGAGCAATGGGAAATCACCAGTTCCTATATTTTGGTTGGGTGCAGAAGAAAAGGCATCGTTGTTCAATTGGGTTTCATCTGACGTGAAGTTCCTGATGGGTACGTATCCAATCTTGCTAAATCTGTTGAGAAAGGACAAAAGTTTTCAAGATGAAGAGTCATGACTGCCACGTGTTTATGCAACGATTACTTTCTTTCGCATTTGCTGAACTCTTTCCAGGAAACGTTTATGAAGAAATTGGAGGTATGATACATCGTATCATCACATATAAAATTGTTGATATTATAATTATATATATGTTCAAATATTACAATATATAATTTTGATTGTGAAGGCATCAGAGCATTTTCCGGGTTCTTAGTACACAGACGTTGTTAGAAGATGTAATTGCACAGCTGGCTGCTAATATTCCAATATTGCTTTGCAATTTGGAGAAGATATTTCCCCCGGCGTTTTTTTTATGTTATGGAACATCTTCCCATTCATCTCCCTCATGAAGCAGAACTAGGCGGGCCTGTTCAGTTTAGGTGGATGTACCCATTCGATCGCTTCATGAAACATTTAAAGGAAAATGCAAAAAATATAGCAAGGTTGAAGGATCAATTGTTGCAGGAAGTTTGACAGAAGAAACTTCATGCTTCACTTCATACTATTTCGCTACAAAAGTCCGCACACGCAAACGGGCTCCCCGACGATATGATGATGGTGGTGTGGGAAGAACTTATGCAGTAGAGGGTGTCCCAGACATTTTCTCGCCAATCGGTCGTCTTAGTGGAAATTGAAGGAAGTTTGGTGATCTAACGAGAATGATAGGCATATTGCACATACGTACATCCTCCTAAACTACGAGGAAATGAGTCCTTACCAGAGGTAACATAACTATTTAACTATCCACTAATTAATAATCAATTATATATAGTTCATTATATATTAATTAATTATAATATAAATAAGGGTGTTAATTTCCATGTATATATATGTATTTTGCAGCTTATTTGTTACTCAAGTTCGAGAATGCATTGAAGGCGTTTCAGATGATGAAATAAACGATCGTAAAGATCGTCACTTTGCTAAGTGGTTGAAGACGCAAGTAAGTTAATTATATATATAGTTCTAAATATTTCATTTAATTAGATCGATACTCAATCTAACATGCACACTTATCGATATGCCTTTTATAGGTGGATCATGGCGATCCCGCATATTCAATATGGTTTCATGAGTTACTCCAAGGTCCCCTCGGGAAGATAACGACTGCACCCATGTATTTCACCCGTGGTTATGTGTTTCATACATACAAGTACGGCGTTCGTCGGGCAACTACCAACTACGGAGTATGTGTTAGGGGTGAAATAGATTCTTATGGGGTGTTGCAGGAAATAATCGAAGTGGAGTACCCCGGCTTGGTTAGTATGAAATGCGTTCTCTTCAAATGTGATTGGTT
>PKMM01011755.1:578725-598010 GCA_002933915.1 Eutrema heterophyllum
ATTTATAAAATTTTAATTTATAAATAATTTTTTTTAATTATTAATAAAAAAATTATATATTATATAAATATATATATATATACATTGAGTTTACATCGACTTAGAGTTTACGTCGATTTTACATCGAGTTATAATTTACGACGGATTTACATCGATTTACCAACAAATTTACATCTTCATATTACGACGAATTTACGACGGATTGCCGATATGACGATTATAATACCACCACGCCGGCACCATCGTCACCGGCGGCGCCACGGTTGCGGTCTTTTCCGTCGTCACCGCCGTTCTCGACCTCGTTGACAGTAAATCATGAGAGAGAAAATACAAAAATGAAATTAGTTAGATTTGTGAATAGTATTGGTAGAATAGTGTTAAAAAGATACACTTAATTTATATGTTATTTAATAGTAGTTTGTGCTATTACTCTATTAATAATATATTAAAAAAACATACATCTTTTTGTGAAGGTCACTACGAAAATTTCTAGAGTAAGTTAAATATATAGCTATAGATAAAAGAAAAATTAGGTAAGTAGCTATAGATAACTTAAAATTAGATTTTAGGAAAGAAAAAAAAAACCAAAAATATCCAAAAGATTCATGTGAATTACAAAAATGCCATTGATACAACAATCCTTTTCTGATGTTAGGTGGCCGGTGATACTGTTCATCCGACACCGACGACACTGTTTAGCAACCGCTAACTAGTATGATATATCGATAAGTTTATGGTTATCCGATAACTATAGTGGATAACTATTTGATTAACATGATAACTAGTATGATATCTCGATAAGTCGATAAGTTTATGGTTATCCGATAACTATATAATGTTACCGTGCTAACAATAATATCCGATACATATAACGTGATAACAATAATATTCGAATACTTGTAATATCTCGATAACCAATATAGAATATGAAATTGTCATGTTAACCCAGTTATCATATCATAAATTATCATGTTCATCTAGTTATCATATCACAAATATATGAAATATGAAAATATAAAATTTATCGTGATAACCTAGTTATCATATCATAGAAAACATGTGTTATTGATTAACTAACTTTGTTATCGTATATCTAGTTATCAAAACCTAGAAAAATTGAACACAATCGTTCTTTAACGTCACCATCGTCACGACCTTATCGTTTAGATTGAGACAAACCACGGCTTCTCCTAATCCACAGCTCACCTCCACCAGCACCGCCGCGTCTCTGTAATTTGTAACTGCCTGCACAATCGCCTTAGCCCGTTTCGCCGGATCTCCGCTCTTGAAAATACCCGACCGAACAAACACTCCATCGCATCCCAGCTACATCATCATCGGAATCGCGTCCGCCGGCGTCGCGATTCCCCCGGCGGCAAATTGAACCACCGGTAATCTCCCGAGCTGCTTCGTCTGCATAACCAATTCGTACGGCGCAGCGACCTTCTTCGCGAAAGCAAAGACCTCGTTGTCGTCCATGTTTCGCAGAAAGCGTATCCCTCCCATCACACTCCTCACGTGACTCACGGCCTCGACGACGTTTCCCGTTCCGGCCTCTCCTTTGGTTCTTATCATGGCAGCTACCTCGCGGATCCGCCGCAAGCCTTCGTCGAGATTCCGACAACCACAAGCGAAAGGCTTCGCCGAGACCAAACAACAATCTCCGTTGAACACCAACCTCCATCTCCACCGTCCCTTTTCTTCTTCTTTTTCATCGGAGACTATTTTGGAGAAAGAGAAATAGAAAGAGAAAGATGTAATTAGATTGTAACAAAAGGGTAAAATTGATTTTTTGATAGTGAATAGTACGCGATGAATAGTACCGAAGAGAGAACTAATATTGAAGTTATTCAGGTCCCTACATTACTATTACTCAAATTTCTATGGGATTTTTTTTGCGGGTTAAGAAAAAATATATTTTCTATGGGAGTTTAATCTTTTAAAGATAAAATTCTTCACAATTAGAAGCAATATTTTTACCATAGTTATTTTTTGATACGTATGTTTTTATGTCTAATCACACACACACACACACACACACACATATATATATATATATTGATTCTGTGGGCGTAAGGTTTTATTAATATGTAAAACATAACAATATTCACGAAAAGGCTTAAATATTGAAAACGATATATTGTTAATTAGATTTTCAACCAAAAACTTGAATTAGAGATTATCCTATTTAAAATGTTAGAATGTGTTTATGAAATTAAGAATGTGGACATCCTAGATGGAGAGAGAACTCTCCTATTATATATAGGATTTACATGCATTGATCAACAAAAAAAAAATTATAACTTCAATTTTGTGAACGACATCAGCTCATTTATTATAGCTTAATAAAACATATTGCTAATTTTGTTTATATTTTTCTTATATTTTGCTTATGTTTTGCTTTTATTTTGATTAATTTCGCTAATTTTTTTTTTCGTAATTTAAAATTTTCAATAGTTATAACATATTAATAAAATAATAAAAAATGAATTATAGGTAAACTCATTATGGAACTTCATTTGATATTTGCAAAAAAATAGTTAATATAATTATCTTCAATTTATAGAGTTATATCATTGTAATGTTGTCTTGAAAAATGAAAAAAACCACAAATTCTAGTGTACTGACCGATTGAGAATCGTTCGACCAAATATAGAGAGAAACGTGGATAGAAAAGTAGAAATTTTATTATAGATGAACTGTTTTAGAAACATTTCAGCGGTAATTAGAGGTGACCGCCAATTTTTTTGTTTTTTTTTAATCTGGAATTATATAGTTGACAGCCAATTGATAACATAAAATTCAAAATTATAAGAGAAATAAAATTAATTTTTCGTTTGCATATATAATGTACATTCAGAGCAATCATAATACTCATCTCACATCACTACTAATCACTCATCTGCTTTTGGGTCTGTTGGGTGTCACGGAAGCCCAANCATGTTTTTAGTTTTTTGGGAATTCATATTCGTTCCCGTCCTGTCCCGTTCTATTCCCGTCGTGTCCCATAATTTAAATGGGACACAAATGGGACAACTATTTCAGTTCCCAAAGTCCCGTCCCGTTCTCATTCTCGCAAAGTCCCGTCCCGAATTCTCATTTGCCCACCCCTAGTAAAACTAACATTTAAGAGATGTTTAGAATAATTTTTCAAAAAGAGACGTTTAGTATAAATAGTTCATGATAGATTTCAAATGACAGAGTTTCTAAATTTCAAAATGAAATATAAGATTGAAATAAATATATATAGATAGATACGAATACGATGCTGTTAATTGAAGGTGACAACTACACTTTATAATTGAGCTGTGAACCGGTTTTGGTTTTAGCTCAATGGTGCAGGAATTAATGAGAGATAGCAGGATTGGTTATTGACTCTGGTTGGATCAGACTGTACCGGCTTCTTCACGCTATATGGAGAAGAAAGGACTTTGTTATACGGATTTATCGAAAACAGAAGATAGAAACGAGAGAGGTAGAGAGAAAGATCAAAGAGATTGTTCTTGATCAATTTGTTGTGGATTTCTCTTGTCGATCTTGGTGTACTCTTAAGTGGATTGTGTTTTGATTGTGTCGTCAAGAGATGATTTGAGGTGGAAAGCGAATGAGAGTTTTCTGCAATTAATCGATTGCAGAGCTGATCGAAGTAAGATCGAATTCGTGATTTAGGCATAACAGATTCCTTATCATATAATATAAGAAACGAATTATCAAAATCAACCATATACTTTTAAAAATTACTATTTAAAATTAAATGATGATAACCTTTGATAAACAAAACAAAAAAAGTATTGTTCGGTACGTACACCCACACATTGCATGAAATCATCGAATGTAGTCATATACAAGAACTTGATACTGTAGTATAATAATAGCTAAAAAGTATAGACATTATTAATAATATATTAAAAAAACATACATCTTTTGTAAAGGTCACTACGAAAATTTCTATGTGGTTTTTTTTGCGGGTTAAAAAAAAAATTCTATGGGAGTTTAATCTTTTAAAGATACAATTCTTCACAATTAGAAGCAATATTTTTACCATAGTTATTGATAACTATGTTTTTATGTCTAATCACACACACACATATATATATATATATATTGATTCTATGGGCGTAAGGTGTCATTNTATAGAGAGAAACGTGGATAGAAAAGTAGAAATTTTATTATAGATGAACTGTTTTAGAAACATTTCAGCGGTAATTAGAGGTGACCGCCAATTTTTTTGTTTTTTTTTAATCTGGAATTATATAGTTGACAGCCAATTGATAACATAAAATTCAAAATTATAAGAGAAATAAAATTAATTTTTCGTTTGCATATATAATGTACATTCAGAGCAATCATAATACTCATCTCACATCACTACTAATCACTCATCTGCTTTTGGGTCTGTTGGGTGTCACGGAAGCCCAACAACTCAAAGTTGGGTTTTACGACAAGACATGCCCATCGGTAGAATCTATTGTCCGCAATGTCATTAAGAAGGAAGTGACCACCGACTCTGGAAAAGCTGCCGTATTGCTCCGTTTACAGTTTCACGATTGCTTTGTCAAGGTTTTCTTCTACCAATTTCTTCTCTTTTTATTTTCCCTTCACTAAAAAGGAAAATCTTGAATGAGAACTATCATTAAATGATATTCGAAATACTTGTTTTTGGGAAATTTTGAACGAGTATATAATTGTGAAGCATATAGTATATACAATTAAAACGCGTATTTTTCTTATATATGTCCTAAATTAATTGTTGATAACTTGATATAGTATAAGTATAACCATTGAAATTATGTATTTTCTTTCCCCTTCTTATATTACACTGTATAATGAAAAAATGATATTAAAGTATTATCAAATTATTATTTCTAAAAGTCTTGGAGGAGTCAGGAGTTTAACTTTAACTAGATTATGGACCCGTGCAGATTGTTATCTCTGAAATTTTTTTTTTTTGATTTTTATACATATAGATATATATATACAGATTGTTGATGGTTTCGGTTTTTATGAATTTAATTTGTGTATTGGACTAATTATAATTTATTTGGATTGATGTAGTTTTGTGTTCTGTAATAGGTGATATATAAATATTATATGAATTACAAGTTTTTTGCTCATTAGGATTTTCAAACCGAAACATAAGCAAAATAGAAGCAAAAAATAAACAAAACATAAGCAAAATATAAGCAAAAATCACTTTGCAAATAATTACCTGGCACATTATGAGCCTAATCTCCCGGTAATCTCCTAAGTAGCTTTTTCAAATTTGAGTCTCTAACAAGTGTGTAAGTGCATCCTCAGACACTATGAGGCGGGTAAGTGTGGGAAGAGATCGACGCCATTCGCCACAGCTTTTTCGGTTTAAATTTATCTTCCTTAAGAGCATCATCATTAGTAGAATTGTCGTCAATAGGCAATAACTCAAAGTAAGCCATGTTAGGAAGAAGTGTGTAGGAAACATTTGATGGCTTACACAGACGATTAATGTTGATACCAAAGAAACACTCGGAGGAAGCATACATTACCGAAACCAAAGGCAAACCTCCGCTATAAAACTCGAGTGTAGGAATGTATTGAGCCATCAAGCCAATCACAATCACTTCAATGTACTTCGTCTTAGGCCAAATTCTTCTCAAGATTCCTTCCCACGACTTAGCATTGCACAAATCCATGATCTCATCAGCCAATTCTTGATTTGGACCGTTAAGAATCGATAAAACCGAGTCTCTACAACCTGAGTCAGTAATTCAGCTCGTGATAGTACCGGTTTTAATGTCAGGGGTAGCCAGATCGCCTGTTACTGGACTACCATGTTAATTGTCTTGCCCAAACCCAGACTTCCCACACAAATGTGATTTTTGTTTCCAGGGAGATTCGAACCCAGGAGAGCGTTGTAACGCATTCCTAGGTCTTGCCTACCACTGGACCACATAGGTGCGGCATGTTAATGCTTACTTTCTACAATCAATTACAAATCTCCTCTAAAATGAAATGCGTAATTAAACAATGGTTTTATACTGAAAGCATGCAACAAAGTTATGTTCGTTGGGCTTGCCTTTGTTATTTATCCCTTGCAAACAGAAAACAGAATAGTTTCCCATGGCCTTTACGGCTTCTCCGTTTACCCTTTCTATCCACACGTGAAAGAATAAGTTGATCCTCTACATTGGCCAACACAAACAGATTCACCGAAGCACCACCTTTATTATCCAATACCAATTTATCTGTATATTCACTTTGAAGCTTAGGGTAGAGTTTGGTCTGCAATTTTGTTACAATTTCACATTTTGATCACACAAGATCTGATCCATTGATCACCCCTTTCATCAACAGTTCCATCACAGTGACAACATAGTTTTATGCAATCGTACTGGGAAAAAAATCTTCCACTAAGAGCTAACCTTCAATTTTTTTGGCTTCCCGGCAGAGCAATGTCTGTTACGGAAGGTGTTTTGCTGGTATTTCACCGCATAAATTAATGGGAGCCACCAGTTCCATCGCTCGTCAATAAGTTCATAAGCACTTAAGTTATGATGAAAAAGTAATGCCTTCTTTGCAGAATTCAAAACTTTAACTGGAAGAATAAACAAAGACATTTAGCTATATTATAGTCCAATAAACCCCAAAAATGTCACTTATAAACATTGAACAGAACAGGTTTTGTGGAGAATCATACCCAAAGGTGTGAGAAACAGACCTATTCAAACAGTTTCGTAGATTGATCTTAACACACAATTACTTCAGAAATCTCTTGTGTTGTGAGGTAGAATAACAATATCATAGTTACTCATATTAAAATTGTATTTACCAATAGACGCACTGGGATAATCAAAACAGAGAATATCAGCAGTGACAAAATGATGATTGTGCTGCATACAGATGTAACCCAAAATAACCATATCTTCACTAAAAATATATATTACATGCAAATCTCAATTCATGCCCAACACATGAAACTTGTTAGTGTTGTTACTGATCTCATGCATAAGCTTTACTCTTTAACATTTAACCAAAAGAAGAAAAAAGCTTTAGTGCATCAAGCGACGGAGATTGACCATAGGTTCATGAAGGGAACATCATCTGATGAAAGAAGGCCTTAATCGAGATCAAATGATGAATATCCATGATTAAGACCTTAAGGTTAGCCAGGTAGAACATGTCTTCAAACAAAGCTCTAGCTTTCGCTTGTAGGAAGACTGAACCCAAAAATTGGAAATAAATGGGCATAATTATAAATCAAACCTCAGAAGATCCATCAAAAGGCATGAGAGGAAGTTCTGCACCTTTTATTTTTTTGATTAAATCCTATAAAAATCTAGTCCCTGCAAATTGGTGGACACGGTATGGAATGCATTTGAAGTATAGTCGAATAAATAGGAGGAGAAAATTTAGAAACAATACATGTTACCTTGGTCGGGACGTGGAGACGAACAATTTCACTCAACGATCTAAAATTTAAAAATGAAGACAAAACATCTGACACTTATGACACGAACATAGTGTTCAATGAGAAAACTCTAACTCCTTTTCATACCACTCTCAAGATTTCATAAACTTATGAGAATCCATCGTTCATGAAATCATACCGTGAGTAGATGCCAAATAATTTCCAAAATTTTGGTAAAATCTAACTTCGTCTTTCCATACCACTTACATAATCCGGAGCGTGTCCTGGGTTTTGTCTCCTATTCCAAAATTTAAAACCCTAAATCACACTACCACACCACAATGTAAAGCAATTCCAAAAAGTTAACTAAGAGGCCCTTTTTACCAGTATTTTATCATTGAAGTTGGAGATGCCTGCTTCTGCTTCGGAAACTCCACAGCTGAAACCATCTTTCCAGCCTCGTAGAAAGACATGTTGCAGTAGCAAAACTTACGATTGAGAAAATACATAGGGTGCAAATGGTTGCCACTAAAAAAAATAAAGGAATAAATATTAGTGGAAAAAAGTTGAGTGGAATTTCATTCAACCAATTCTTCTCCAAAATAGTAGAGGAATGAGTTGAAAAAAAATCTTTGTAATTAGTTCATTTTTCAACTTTTTATTAGTGAAATGAGTTGAACAAGTTTTCCACAATTTTCAACTCAAATGGTAAAAATTAGAAGAATATTCAATTCCACCAAATTTTATTCCTCTCAGTAAGCAATCATTTGCACCCATAGAAAAAGATGAGTCTAACATTGGTCTTAAAAACAATGGCGGTTACAATTTACAATATCGAGAACGTGAGCCCTGGGCGTACATATAAATGATGGTGAAATGAATGATAAGTATTTTATGCTGATGTGGACTGTCTTAAGGGTCAAAACCTGATGTGGCGTATTGTGATTGAAAGTTTCTTAACGACATGTCATTAATCTGTGTTTTTATTGGCTGATTATTTTGGTTATTATTTATGCCGATGTAGAGGCCCTAAGAAGCTTAGAAATCAATCATTTTTATATAGAGGAGATTGATATAAATAAGAGTGATTTACATATATAGACATTTCTTGTACATTTAGTTATAAAAATGACACTTATAGCTATTATGATACTTCTAACACTGTTTGGGGGTGTGAAAAATCAATTGTGCCCTTTAGTAATAAAAAAAAGGAGATTATGTCTTTGCAGGGGATGATATTGTGAAAGTAACTTATTGATTTTGTTCTCTCCTTAGGGCCAATCGTTGCCCGTGTTTCTCTCTAGCCGCCAGCGTTAAACTTGATCTCTCTCCGGCGGTCGGATTTCAAATCTCCGTCGTGAGAGGGACCCCTCTCTTATCTGTGCGGCCATCCACTCCATTTTCTCCTTTGCTCAATCTCGCCGGTGAGCTCTCCTCTAAGGTTAGACGGCGATGGTTAAGTATTCCTGGCTTTCGGCGAATGCTCGGTGGTCGACGGTGTGTGGCCCCTTCACAAGCTGCAGTGGTTTGTCTCCGCTTCTCTGCTTCGGTTCTGTCGAGGACAGAGGATTTTGGTAGAGATCTGGTCAGGCTTCTTCAGTGGCGATTTTGGCAGCTTCGGTTCTGTTGAGGACGGAGGATTTTGGTTGATGATCATTTTTCTGTTTGGATTAGTTGCGAAAACAATACAGTGTGGGCGAATCGGTGTGCGTTGTCTGCATTTATCACAGTAAGTAGCTCCTCTTTGTTGGCATAATGATCTAAGATTGTCTAATTTGGGATTTCAAAATAAATGCTGACAGTTATTTAATTTTGAGGTTTGTCCAAGAGAGACAGAGAATAGGGGTTCTCGTGGAGAAGTAATTACACAGTTCCCTATCAAGTTTAAGACTTTTGTTGAATTAACAATGGATTTTACATCTGCTTCACCTCGACGATACTTCTTCAAGGTAAGAACCCTTTAATGCTAATGCATTTGAATATTAAATTTATGAAGGTCTTTTTCATCTTACATAGATGTGGTTTCGAGTTTATATATGAAACAATTATCTGATGGAATTCCTTGTACTGTATCATCTCTGTTCAGGTTATGAGCTTCTATGCAACAACTGAACATGAGAAGGAATATGAGCGTATCCACCATAACTTATCCAATAAAACTTATCCACCATTGTGTATGGGCAAAATTATAGACAAGCGAGTATGGATGTGTCTATGTGGATAGGTGTGTTGTGGATACAGCGAGAGCACTATGTTCGAGAGCATCCACTTGTACACGTACATTCAAACACATAATAGAATGCTATCTGTTTACGTTTAACATGTTATCTGTTTACTCTTATAATAGCAGTGATTTGAATTACAAATGTCCACAAAACCATGTCCATGAGACAGTGTCCATTACAAAATGTCCACGATAACCTATCCATTAACACTTATGACAAGATGTAACAATAACATTCGAAAAGAGAAATCATCACATAACACAAATTCCATGGATTTTGACCAAAAAAAAAAGAGTGTTATGTTGTTGTTTTTCTTCAATCAAATTAACAACGTAAATGAAAGCTGAAAACAAACAACAACAATGGAAGGATTCGATTTCTCTATCTTTATTTTCACAATCTTCATCAATAACACAAATCTAATTTTTCAGATGGACACTTTGATATCCGACACTTTACTCTTCCCAAGCCATCATTGTCTGCAGCGGATGAACCTCATGAGAGAGTAACGGAAGACTGAAGAAAACAGAAACCAAGAGCAACAAAAACGAATATGGAGAAGAAAAAGAAGTTCATCTTCATCCTTGTTCTCGATCGGGTCAGCATCAGTATCAACGGATTTGCCAACCGTCGTTGATGGTGATGAATTTCGGGGGAGTAGTACCGGCGGTGAGAGATTAAAGCCAGCTTCGACTCATTCTTGAGATACATATGACGTGAGCTTTCCCTCTCTCTCTCGCGATGAGTGCTCAATAACCAATCGGAAACAGGCTGCAACATCTTAAATAGTGGCGGTGGTTGTCGCCATCAACGTGGGAGACTGAAGGCTCGAGAATTAGAAATCGATTCGGAGGTGCTTTCTCGAGGTTAGGGATTTCACAGGGAAAGGATTAAAGGATAATGAGACTCATGGAGAAAAAAGGTTAAAGAGAGAGAAGAAGAAGAGACGATAAAAAAAGTATGGCATAAAGTTAATAATTTCACCGTTACAAATAGCATTGAGGTAAAATAAAAGTAAAATTGGTTTATTCCCGAGGATAAAAGAGTTTTTCCATTATATGAAAGTACCTCAATAGCAAGAAGTGTTTATTTGTGTAATGAGAAGTGGAAAAAGTGTCTATACATGTAATTGTCTTTATAAATAATAAGAACAATCTCTAATATAATCAAATTTTCTTGTCGTTGTTCTCGATTGGATACTCTGTAAACGCTAGTAGATGTCCGTTTTTGTTTTATCTGCCTAAAAATCACTGAAAACAAAATTAAGATGCATTTGGATGATTTGCTACAGTAACCTTATAAATATTGAAAATAGCTATAATAACCTAATAAGATTTTTTAAGATTTCTATAAATTGCTTTTCCAATATTATCCTTAAGTATATCATTTATTTTCTTTATTTGCCACACATGAATAATAATTTTATTTTTTAAAATCAACTAATTAATAAATGCAAATGATACTTAGTTAAAAAAGGAAATGATATATTTAATAAAAAAAATTAATGGCAACAATCAATTGTTTTGAAAAGGAAAACTTTAAAAAAAGAAAAAGTAAAGGTTTTCTAAAACCAAAATCAACACTAACAAGAAGGAGCAAGTGAGCCAGTGGTTGCCACACCTCTGCTGCCATCTTACCGGTGTCGAGTTCGACTCCACTTGCCCTCCATATGGGGTATTTGGCTATTGGGCCGGTCTGTCGTGCCCCAGATGATGACAAAAAAAAAATCAACACTAACGTTTTAAAACTATCTTCAACAACTACACATTCCTTTCTACTAATTCTTCTTTTTTTATTCACAACCAGTAAATTTTTAAAACAAAAGGACTCATCTACAATCAAAATCATCAATACAATTCTTCAAAATCTCATAACGTCACCATCAGAAAAATTTAATCGATAAGATATTTTGTCTTTTTGTTTTTGTTTTTGTTTTTATTATGATTTACAGACGGTTACGTTTTGTTGAGTTGTAAGCGAAAATCATAATACCAATTTTGGTTTATAGATTTATTCGATTAAAATCTTAATCGCTATGGTGAAAGATGAAGGAAATCACACCCTCAATTATCATGATTCGGTGTTCATGGAGATGTAGGTAAAATTTTTTGGCAGATTTGAATTTCTTCCAAATTTTCTGGAAGACTTGAATTTCAATCTGCTAGTCTGCCATTTTTCGGCAGAATCTACGGAAGTCTTCCAAATTTTATGGCAGACTTGAATTTCTACAAGCTAGTTTGCCACTCTTTTCGGCAGACTATTCAGATTTTTCGCAGACTCTGCAGAGGTTTGGAAGACTCTACGAAAGTCTTCCATACTTTCTGGCAGACTTGAATTTCAATATGCTAGTCTACCCTTTTTTGGTAGACTCTACGGAAGTCTTCCCAAATTTTCTGGCAGACATGAATTTCTATCTGCTAGTATGCCATTCTTTTTTACAGACTATTCAAATTTTTCGCAGACCCTGCGCGGGGAGGTTTGGAAGACTTTCTGGCAGACTTGAGTTTCAATCCTCTATGGAAGTCTTCCAAATTTTCTGACATACTTGAATTTCTATCTGCTAGTCTGCCATTTTTCGGCAGACTCTACGGAAGTCTTCCATAGTTTCTGGCAGACTTGAATTTCAATATGCTAGTCTACCATTTTTTGGCAGACTTTACGGAAATCTTCCAAATTTTTTGGCAGACTTGAATTTCTATATGCTAGTATGCCATTTTTTGGCAAACTATACAAAATTTTGGTAGACTATTCAAATTTTTGGTGGACTCTGCGGAGGTTTGGAAGACTCTACAAAAGTCTTCCAAATTTTCTGGAAGACTTGAATTTCAATATGCTAATCTGCAATTTTTTGGCACACTCTACGTAAGTCTTCCAAATTAGTGCATGCACGTGAGTTGGTACGAGGTACATGGGAGAGTGGGTATGAGGATTTGCCTCCGTATTTACATAGGGTTGAAACAACTAATCCGGGTACAATCACCAAACTTGAATGCGATGAAGAAAACAAGTTTAAATACTTGTTTATTGCATATGGTGCATGTATCAATGGTTTTCAGTTTATAAGAAATGTGGTTGTTGTTGATGGGACTCATTTAAAAAGAAAATTCAAGGGTGTTTTGCTTGTAGCTGCTGGGCAGGATGGAAACCGTAGGATATTCCCCCTAGCTTTTGGAATTGTGGCATCTGAGAATTATGCTGCATGGGAATGGTTTTTTACTCAATTGCGTATGGTTTGCATCGACCAACAAGACTTGGTGATAATTTCTTATAGAAACAAATCCATTCGAAAAGCTATTAGGAAAGTGTTCCCATTAGCACATCGAGGAATATGCACATATCATCTGCATCAGAACCTCATCACAAAATTTAAAGAGAGTGGTACACTAAGCTTGGTTAAAAAAGCCTATAAGGTATGTAGGGTTTCTGAGTTCACTACGCTCTTTGAAGAGATATGAAGACAAAAACCTAATCTTGCGAGATATTTGGAGAAAGTTGATGTTCGTTTGTGAACTTGCGCATATTTTCCAAGTCATAGGTATGATATAATGACGAGCAACATCGCTGAATATTCTTTCACCAATTCTTTGCAAATGTTTGGCACTGGTTTTCCATCTACCGTGCTCTCTTCATCTGATTCAACCGCTTTTTGTTTTATGGCATTTAGTGTAGCAAAAATTTCCCCTAATGGCATTTCTTCTTCACTAAAATCTCTCAGCTTGTATTCTTCCAAACTCTACATATGCAAAAACCATCACAGTAGGAGTGCATTATATATTAGAATAAGTACAAGATCAAAATGGAACAATGGCATAGATAATACAACATAACACAAACAAGTGTAACTTTAGAATGGGCAACAAACAGTTCGTATTTTTGTGCGATGTTTTCTCTGGTGGTAGACTTATCTTTCAATATCTTCACTTCATTTTTCAAAAGTTCTTTAACTGCATCGTTTCAGAACTCTTTAACTGGTCGCTCATATCTTTCATTTGAGCTTGAACTGCCTCGGTACTTGTCACTTGTTTCTCTAGTTGTTCAATCCTCAAGCAAAGCGTTTCAAAAGTATCTGCCTCCATGGAAGAAATTTGTGCTTTTGACTCTACAGATTTCCTTCTTTTCCTCCCAGTTGTTTTCATTTCCTTTTAACGTTTTAGTGATGTGTTTTGGATATCACCATCTCCTCCGTCCTTTTCAGCCTTTCCACCTCCAACTTCTCTATTATTTTCCTTTTGCATCCTTTTTGAACCTTGTTCTATCCACCTAACAATTCTCAAACCTCCTTCTTTGCATATGACTTGCATAAGAGTGTTAATCGTCTCATCCTTCCCTTCATCATCTCAAACTACGGCTGACTCGTTGATGATAACATTCTATTTTATCCTATAATAGAAAAAATTATATTAAAAAACCAGTGTAAGATAAACTAAACAGAACGAACACAAAACACAAACATATCACATACCTCATCATCAACTAAGATAGCGTCGAAATCAATGTTACTTTTTTTCTACACTATTGAACTTCAGAAGAGGAAAGCTCTCAGCATTAGATGGACGTCCAATCTGTGATCCGAGACTTGGAACATCATTGGAAGCCCATATTTGAAGCACTTGTATAAACATGTGTATTGTGTAAGAATCTGCCTCCAAGTCTACACTCTTCACAGAATCGATCATATTCTTGAAAGCCACTCTGCCCTAAGGATATTTCTCAAACTTTGGCAAATCGAACACCATAAAAGCTAGTGAAGATGGAAGCTTCGTCTTCCCATCGTTGCCTACTATGAAAGTTGCTAAAATGGACAAATATGCAAAGCGGATTTTGTCTTCCCTTGACCAGTTTACAACATCTTTACACACCTGCTTCAAATGAATCTTGATTGGGTTCTTATTTGCATTGACTTTCATCTTTTCCCATAAGTCTTTATGCGCATTGGTTTCCACATGATCCTCAATCTTAGGGAAAGGTTCACAATTCAAAGTAGTTATGTTTTGAAACTCTGACAGGGAAAATCGAGCATGTGAACTACCAAACAAACACCATATCTCATACTTCTTCTTGCAAACAAGTTGTTTAATAAGAAGGTATTCAACAAGCTTAGATGACCAAGCGAACGGTTTTTCAACAAACCGTACAATAACCCCAAAGGCGAAGCAAGGATGTAGTCCCACACCTCTTTTCCAACAGCTACCGCAACCTCTTCCAAAAAATTAGTCTTGCTATGGTAATTGATACTTTTGGCAGGCTCTGGTTCACAACCAAGTGAATATAATCGCAAGGAGAATCCCAAATCCACATTTGTTTGAGTCGACATCCTGAAAAATGCTTGAATCCATACATAATATACAGATAAAATATAAAACACACTTAATTCACCAAATCTAGAAGAAGTTGCAGAAGATACAATCGAGTTTAAAGTACCACAAAATCTAAGGATTCGTTCACAGACATAAAAAAACACTAAATGACAAACTAAAACAATAAAACAATATAAAGTCATAAACCATATAGCAAAGAATTCGTTTAAAGCCATCATATATTAACTATTTCAAATTCCACTTCAAAGAACGCAAAGTCAACATGTCAAGCTTAAACTTCAGAGAAATTCCATAACTATGTTTGCTCACTCAAACTCATCGAATCTAAGTCACCAAATCAAGTTAAAACTAGAGTTCTTAGTCTCCAAAATCAGCTTGTGTATTTATACTAATCACGAGATTGGCCACCAATCNACACACTTAATTCACCAAATCTAGAAGAAGTTGCAGAAGATACAATCGAGTTTAAAGTACCACAAAATCTAAGGATTCGTTCACAGACATCAAAAAACACTAAATGACAAACTAAAACAATAAAACAATATAAAGTCATAAACCATATAGCAAAGAATTCGTTTAAAGCCATCATATATTAACTATTTCAAATTCCACTTCAAAGAACGCAAAGTCAACATGTCAAGCTTAAACTTCAGAGAAATTCCATAACTATGTTTGCTCACTCAAACTCATCGAATCTAAGTCACCAAATCAAGTTAAAACTAGAGTTCTTAGTCTCCAAAATCAGCTTGTGTATTTATACTAATCACGAGATTGGCCACCAATCAATTTTCAATAAAATCTGTATATATCAAGATCAATCGACAGTTACAATTAAAACAAAAATTCTAGAAAATCAAAGTCAATTTTATTCCCTAGACCTCTTCTGAAAAAATTAAAAACCAGAATCTTCGAAGAATAATAGATTTGGGAATTCACAATTAACATTCAACGAAACTATAGAATGATGATGGAAACGAAAGATAGTCCTTAGTCAAAGCGAATTAGACATCATGTTACCTTAGGGATGGGAAAGTAACACCGACAATTCCGACCAAAACGATTCCGGCTATGATAAGAACACCGGCGATTCCGACGAAAACGTTCACAGCGATAATGTGTGGGTAATGAAATCGTATATCTCTCTGAAAAAGATTGGAAATCAAAATTGAAATTGAAAAAGATTGGAAATCAAAATCGAAAAAAGATTCCTCGTCGAAATTGGAAATCGTATCTCTCTCTCTAAAAGATAAGTGAGAGAAAAGAGACGTCAAGCAAAAAAAAGTGAGAGAGAAGAGAGAGAGAGAGAGATCTAATTTTTTTTTAAACGTCTGAGTTTTCACCATTAAAATAGTTCAATACAAAGCAAGAACAAGTTCAGAAACAACAAGAATCAAGTTCTAATACTAAGAATCTTTAGATGCTAACGATAGAATCACTCCTTATTAGATCATGTAGCCAAGAAGGGCCACCTAATGCAAGGTTATATTGAAATCGTCCATCCTGCGTGACGCTTTTAGCAATCTCCCTAACCACATGATTTGATTTGATCGATTCGAGTTTAAAAGAACAATTACCAAAGCTTTGCTGAATCTCTCGAATTTGATCCGTGAAGACTCTGTAACTCGTCCAATGAACAAGTTTAGTAATCGCTTTGAAGGTATACGAGCAATCGATAGCGATGATCACATCCGTAAGATAAAGATCTTGAATACTCTGCATAACCCAAATACTACATCTCAGTTCTACCATGATTCGATTCGAAGAAATCGTGAACGCCTCCCGAGCATGATATCGGACCTCGCCATTGCTCTCTCGTACGATCCAAGCTCCCCCACCATGGAGTATAATGTTTCTCCAAGAAGCATTCACATTACGTTTGCTAACGCCTAGCGGAGGAGAATGTCAGTTAGTGCTTAGAAATCTGGGAATCTTGGAGCCATTGTCGATTCTCAGAATAGGTTTGTTGACTGCATTCCATATGCGTGCCTCCTCTGAAATTTTCTGGGTTAGAACCGCAATAGAATCTTGTTTTCCAGCAAAAACAATCGAATTTTGATTCTTCCATATAATCCAAAGAACCCAAGGTATTTTCTCCTTTATATCATCCCCGATGTTCTGATCCCCTAATCGATCCAGCAAAAAACTCATATTTTCCTCTAAAGCATCTGTAAAACCACATGCATGTCCTGGAATGAGCTGCTTGCTGAAATTCTTCCGCTACACCGTAACGAAAGAGAATATGATTGATTGTTTCGTTGTCTCGGCGACATAGCTTACACATATGATCAACATTTAAACCTCTGCTTCCTAGTCTGTCAGCAACGACTAGAGCTCCAGCAGCCGCTCTCCACCAAAAGAGTCAGATTTTAGGTTCCGTTTTCAGCTTCCACACTCTCTGTTTCAGTGCCACTTTGTTCTGATCAGCCACAGAGAAAGAAGGATCTGGGGTCAATTGATGATTTGAAACCAAACAGTAGCCACTCTTTACCGTGTAGGAACCGTGATGATTGTAAGCTCATATAAACCGATATGCAGTCCGACCAATCGATATATTTATAACCCGCGTAGCATCAGCTGGTGGAAATAATTTTCAGTGACTCTATCTTGCCTCCATTGTCCTTCCGGAGAAATAAGTGACACCACATCCAATTCAATATCTATCAATCTTTGTCTATTCATTGGAGGTCTTGGATGAGTGTCTATAATCCACTTTTCACACCAGATTTTTGTCGTTAAACCATCCCCAATAGATTTAATCAAACCACGTTTCAGAAGTTCTCGACCAAAAACAATACTTCGTCACGCATACGAAGGACGGTAACCTTTGCCACTATCTAAGAAATCTTTAGTTGCAAAATACCTTCCTTTATAGAGACGACTGAGAAGAGATGATGGTTCGTTGACGATTTTCCAAGCTTGTTTAGCTAGTAGAGCTTGATTGAAATCTCCAAGATCTCGAAATCCCAAACCTCCTTTCGCTTTTGACTTACACATCTCTCCCCATGAAAGCTAATGGATTTTGTTCTTCTTCTCACATGCATTCTACCAGTAGCTAGTCATAGAACTTGTAATCTTCTGAAGGTGCAATTTAGTTAGACAAAAACAAGACATAGCATAAACCGGGAGAGCCATTGCAATCGATTTCCGAGGGAAAGCGTTTTAGCATACCATCCATTCAATCTCTTGTTGAGCTTTTCATCGATAAAAGCCAGTAACTTTTGCTTCGAACCACTGAAACACTGCGGTAACCCCAAATACTTCCCTTCACCGCCTTCTTTATCTATTCCGAGCAGAGCTGCAAAAACTCTTCGCATATATGGATCGATATCAGCACCATAAGTAACTGCAGATTTCTGGAAGTTGATTTCTTGTCCAGACGATGCTCCGTACAACTTCAGACAATAGAGAAACTCAGAGCATTCCATTAAAGATGCTCGGCACAAGAAGAGGCTGTCATCGGCAAAAAGGAGGTGCTGGATCGATGGGCAGCTTATGTTTAGTCTCATACTAGTAACATTCCTCTCTTTCTCAGCCCTGTTCATGACGTGAACGAGGGCCTCCGCACACATGATGAAAAGGAAAGGAGAGAGAGGGTCACCCTAACGAATCCCTCTGTGCGTTTGGCCATTTAAAAGAATTGTATACGAAACAGATCGAATACATTCCATAACACATCTAATCCAAGTATGGTTGAATCACAGCTTGTGGAAAAGTGCCTCAAAGAGATTCCATTCCACACGATCATAAGCTTTGGACATGTCCGTTTTAATCGCAAGAAGTCTTCTTTGCAATTCTGATTTGTGCGTAAACCATGGATCATCTCATGCGCGATAAGCAGATTATCAGAAATCAATATGCCAGCAACGAAGGCCCCTTGCGTCTGTGAAACAAGTGATGGCAGAATCCACTTAAGACGAGAGCAGATAATCTTAGAGACAACCTTATACGCAACTGAACACATGTTTATTGTTCGTAAATCTGTCATAGAATTTGGATTTGAGATTTTCGGATTAGATATATTTGCGTGAAATTCCATTCCGGATGGAGAGCGCCAGTTTCAAAGAAGCACTTTACTTCGATAATCACATGAGCCGACAATTCCCCAATATTTTTGGAAGAAAGTTCCAGCCATTCCATCGGATCTTGGTGCACTGTCTCCTTTGATTGCTTTTACTGCTTTTCGGATCTCTTGTGCTATCACTATTTTTGTTAACTCATTGTTCATATTCTGTGTAACCCTCGGTTCCATACCCTGAAGCAACTTGTCCGCGTTATCGGGATTCGAAGATCTATTGTTAATACCAAAAATATTAAGAGAATAATGAAAACTAAATTTTTTTTTTTGATTAGTATTAATT
>PKMM01011756.1:0-20105 GCA_002933915.1 Eutrema heterophyllum
TGATTTATTATTATTTTTTTTAATTGATTTTATCTTTCTCTCTCTCCTTCTTCGATTATTCTTCTTCTACTATGGTGGTTCTATCTCTGTGGATCTGGATCTGGAGGACGGGTCGTGGAAAGCAGAGGAGCTTGGCCAGGGTTTCTCGTCGAGATATCCGGAGGTGCGGTTAGATCTGGAGGCGCGTTCGAAATGTGGTCGGACCGACGCGGCAACGAGATGCGGAGGTGGAGAGTTTTGATGACAGTCGGAGTTAGTGCCTGCCAGAGGACGGTAGCGATTTCTCCGGTGAGTCTCCTAGACGTGAGCTCCGTTGATTTTCATCTATGTGTTTTTGGTGCCGTTTAGGTTGCGAGGCGTGGAAGATCTCTTTCCACTTGCGAGGCTTCACGGCGGTCGTGCTCACGGCGGTTTCGAAGCGTGATCTGAGCTTCTCTCTACTTGAGGCTGCGGTTGGCGGACCAGACCTGCTTCCCGGCGTCGATTTTGTCCTCGGACTAGGATAGATCGTAGGTCGGGTGGTTGAGCGGCAAATGGAAAGAGCGAGGAGGAGAAACAGCGGTGCTGTTGAACCTATTGCGGTGGGGAAAGCGGCGGAGACGGTGGCGGTGGAGACAGTGGCGGTGGAGACGTGGCGGAGGAGAGCTTCTGTTGAATCATATTTTTATTTTAATATCATTTTGTTTAATTAGATCATTTAATTGTTGTAAACAAAATTAATAAATTTAATAAATAAAAATCATTTTGTTAATATTTTTTTAATTAGATAAGTCCTTACAATTGTTTTTGGTTATAAAAATCATTTTGTTAATTTTTTTTTTTAATATTTTTTTTTGAAAAGCCATAGATTAGTCATGAAAAAATGTCGTGGCTATTCTTGTCAAATTTGCCAGCCATGATGTTGTGATAATTCCTTACAATTTACCACAACTATTTTGTATCAATTTGTGGCCAATTTGCCAGAATTGTTTTCTGGATAACTCGTGGCAAATTTACCAGATAATCTCGTCATGGTATTTCGTGGCAAAAATGCCAGAAATTGCCTCAAAATTCTTTTTGTGACGACCCTATAGCCACAAATTAATTTTGTGGCAATTCGTGACGAATGCCTATATTACCACGGATTTTAGGTGTTTACCACAAAATAATTTGTGGCAATAGACAATTATTCTTGTAGTGTACTGAAATACCCGAAACCCAAAATAACCGAACTGAACCCAAACCGATACCCGAATGCCCAGGCCTATGCAGGTCCTAATCTAGTTTTTAATAGACATGCATCCATTGCTAAAGCTTAAAGCCATTAGAAATGAGTACCTTATCATTGAATTTTCACTAAACACAAACAAAATAATTTATTTTTTCCAACCAAATAATTATTATTAGGGTTTTTAATGAAAAAAACCTTCAATTAAAGATGAATCGGGTAGAAACCCCTCAACTATATTTATAATGTAGAAATCCTTCAAATAAGTTTTTATAATGATTTAACCCCTCCGTCAACAGTATCGTTAAATCAAAACAGGGCGTTTTATTTTTGCAAAAAACGACACTCATACAGACTTAAATGGCACGAATTTTATAAAAAATAAGCGTTTTTAATGAAAAAACCCATCAACTAAAGATGGATCAGGTGGAAACCCTTCAACTATATCCGATCCATCTTTAGTTGACGGTTTTTTCATTAAAATTCTTGTCATTTAAATCTGTATACGTGTCATTTTTTTACAAAAACAAAACGGCATGTTTTGATTTAACGACATTGTTGACAGAGGGGTTAAATCATTAAAGAAACTTAGTTGAGGGGTTTCTACATTACAAATATAGTTGAAGGGTTTCTACCCGATCCATCTTTAGTTAAGGGATTTTTTCACTAAAAACTCTTGTTTTTTTCATAAAATCTGTGTCATTTAAGTAGGTATGCGTGTCATTTTTTTTACAAAAACAAAACTCCCCGTTTTGATTTAACGACACTGTTGACGAAAAGGTTAAATCATTAAAGAAACTTACTTGAGCGGTTTCTATATTACAAATATAGTTGAGAGGTTTCTATCCGATTCATCTTTAGTTGATGAGTTTTTTCATTAAAAAAACACCGTTATTATTACTAAGTTTACATAAAGACATATTGTTCGACAAGTAAAAAAAACATTACAAGCTAATGGCAGCATAATTTAATGCTATCTTCGCTAAGATACGTTGTCAAAATCAGAAGTTGAGCAAATCTTCGTTTGTGGTCACCTCGCTTGCTTATTTTCGGGAGACAATTCTAATATTACTACAAACAACATAGCATAATCTTTAAATGCTATGTTAAAAAGAATTACATGAGCTGCTCGGAGAAGAAAAGAGGTTAACCAAAATGCATATAGCCACATTCACATAATACGACGAGGCTGGTCGAGAGAGACAAGTGGATAAAGATAGTGCAAGCCCATGAATGATTATTGCTTCATTTTTTATGTTTGTACCTACATGATAATGAACATGACATGTCAATGACTCATTCAGGCCAAAAACAAAAACAAAAACAAAAAAAGAAGAATTTTTTTTTTGTTTTCTTAATAGCAAACTTAAAAGAACAAAGAAAAAAGGAGATGTGAATGCATTGTAGGGGCTAATATTAAAATTTATAACCGTTAGATAAAAGAAAAGTGAGGGTAGGACGATTTATCTCTAAATACAATTGAAAAAAATGACATTTTTTACGTCAATGCATGAAAGCCAATTCACCTATTAACTCGTAAGCCAAACAAGTCATCTTTTTAACAAGTCACTCACAAAATAAACTAAAATTTCCAAGGCTATGGTTTGTTCGCAAGATTAATGGAAGAGTGATTGATTGGTACCAATTTGGTGTGGGTTGTGGGGATATTGATGTTATGTTAATGGTTTTTGTGGTCCTTGAATTAATCACTTTGTACGTTTTCCTTCTTTCTTTATCCGAACTTGTGGTTCCTCGATCTTCTTAACTACCAAGAATTATGTGATGAGATTTCTCATCTACCTTTCCTCCCATCTCTTCACCTACCCATTACTTTGTTTTTCGGTAAAATTCTATATTATTCCAGTGAATATTTGTAGTAGTTCCATTAAGTTTCGTGATGCCGTTGGTTTCAACATTTTATGAAAGATACTAAGTTTTTTCTATAATCGAATCATCATAAGTCAAAGCTCCAAATCGCTGCTTGGGCATAAGACGACTTAAAAGAAATAGGGGTTTAAAAAAAAAAGATAATTTCACGCCATTAGTTTTCTCGTACATACGGTTTACCAATAGAGCAATTGACCAAAATAGCACACTTTTAAATTTTTGTTTCAAACTTAGCATCACTAATTAAAAATAACAATAATAGAACAAATTTTGACAATAATAACACAATTTGAATATTAAAATGACATAAAATCATTTTCTAATGGGAAATAACTAAATCCTAAATTGAAAATAGTGAACCCAACCATAATGTTTAATTTGGTTTTAAAATTATTTTGGGTAAACAAGTATTTTTTACATAATTATTTGTGTTATTTTCAGAATTTTAAATTTAAGATGTTAGTTTTGGAACAAAAAATAAATTTTGTGCTATTTTAGGATATTTCTCTTACCAAAATGAAACCATTAACCTATTTTTTTTTTTGACCAAAAAACCATTAACCTATTACCACTTGAGTTTATTATTACATCTTGAAATGAAACCATTAACAACAAAATGAGTTTATTATTACCACTTGAATTTTCAAAAACCATTAACCTATTACCACTTGGTTTATTATTACATCTTGAAAAAAAAACGGTTTGAGATCTTTGGTTTTTTTTCTAAAACCTAACTAAAACAAGAAAAAAATAAAGCCAAAAATGATTAAACTCTTGACATAACCTCACAATCTTACTCACTATTCACCAATACCACTATGATGAACAACTTTCGAAGTAAATTGTCCCAAAACATTTATATATAATAAAGGGCATGTGGAACGCCTCATTTTTTAGTCCTTACCGATTGACCATGCGAAACCAGCCTAATCTCTTGATATTTTTTGTTTCCGAGAATAACGTCCTTGTCAAGTGATAAACTGTGTTTTTACCGGTTTGTCACCTTTATTTTTGTCTCTTTTATCGAATCCAAATTTGTCTTTAGAGTCTTTTAGTCATTTGTCGAATCTTTTCAGGTTTTAGGTCATTTTGTGAGAGAATGAGCTGTTTTGGATGAAATGAGCATATGGAGATGCAGAATCATGCAGAGGCGTCAGAAGTTTGACATTCGTTGAAGGACTTACCACCGATGGATCGAGCTTAACTTTTGATACAAGATAGAGAAATGGATTAGTTTTCATTTGGAAGTGGTTTAAGGTCAATCCAACGGTGCGATCAAAAGTCCAGTCTGGCGAGCAGAAGAAACATGTGCAGAAGGGCATATCAGTAGCCATTTCGATCGATCGATCTAAAAAAGGATCGATCGTTTCTTTTCTTGAAAATTTACATAAAGAAATTCGATCGATTGATCCAATTTAGGATCGATTGATCCAATTTAGGATCGATTGATCCAATTTAGGATCGATCGATCCACACCCAGATCGACCGGTTAGCAACGCAGAAGAAAAGAAAATTTTGGTTTTCACTTATTTTGACCCGGTTTCGCCTGATTTCGGCTCTGAACGACTGGAAACCTATTTATACTTATTTTAAGACACTTTCTAAGGCTACGCTTTATTTTACTCATCAGAGAACTTTTGGCTTTTGCACTTGTAAGATTTGGAGAGACGAATCTCTAACTCACACCGGAGAAGATTTCTAAACCTTGTTTTCTACTTTCTTATCTTATTATGCAATTCCTTTCATCTCTCTGTGTTTTATCTGCAACTATGAGCGAGTAGTCGTTTAGTTAGGTTTAGAGTTTCAAAAGATTTCATGAATCGATAATTAGGGTTGATTAATTAGGGAATTATCTATTGGATTCTTCATCTAGGTTGTTCTTAGTGCTTGAATTAGGTTGATCACTTAGTTCATGATCTTAGGTTATTTAACGCACTGAAAGTGTTTGATTAAATCCCTGAAAGAACCTAGATGGGCAAAACATCTTTAACCAATGGAAGTTGATGTTAAGGTGTTTTGTGAACTTATCAAATCGGACTAGAATGCATGCTTAAGACTTTTGAATTCAACGGGAGTTAGTAGTCTTCATAGATCTAAGCATATGAATTAATACTTTGGGAAAAAGTTAATCTAATCTTTGGTTTGAGTTCTAGAACGAGTCTTAATGCATTTCATGTTTAAGATACCTTAATTGTTATTCATGTTTCCTGCGAATTTATCATGGACCTAGCGTTTTTCTTTATTAAATTTACATCGTTAACTTGTCATTTTTAGTTTTTAGAAATCACAAAAAATATAAACCACCATAATTCGTCTTAGATTTACTTTTCTTCTGCATTCTCGTAACGTAGCACTTAGTCTTTGTAGATTCGATTCCTAAAATACTATCTCGATCTCTTGCAGTAAAATTTTAGGGGTTAAACCTAAAGTATTTCATCAAGTTAAATTTTCCGGGAAATTTGAAGAGAAAAACATTTAGCTATGTAAGGTAATATAAGTATGCATAAATGCATAGATATATAATTGTTAAGATAATGCGTCAATGTGTAATGGATCGTTATGGCCAAAGAAGATAACGAACTCTGGACAAAAGCTTCCCACTCACAACTGTCACTTAAATTTTCGATATTATATAGTGGATAATAAATCTTGGGGTTCGGTCTCAAATGACAAAGTCCGAATGTTTTCACTTTTCAACTGCATTAGTGATGACGTGACCCAACAAAAAAAAAAGATTAGTGATGACAATTCAAAGTTCAATTTACATAAAATAGTGATGGAAAAAAAATTAATTATGTCACGACATCTGCCATATGCTCATTTTAAACTTCAAATAGTGTTTATTTACTTTATAAAATAATTATATTTAAAAATATCTACTATAGATAATATTTAAACAGAGAAGTAGCTACTATTTACAATTTGTTTTTGTTGACAATTTTGTGAAATATTCATTCATTACAATTTAGCGAAGATTCGTTCATTGGTCAGTCTCATGCTTTTAAAAATTTGAGAGATAGTCATCGTTGACCGAAACATCTGAGAAAAAACAAAGGAAAATATCAAAGACAAGTCATCAAATATATACGATTTTAAAAAAAATAAACATAGGTTCAATGGACTAAATACTCACAACTAAAGAAATTGAAGACTATTTATAAAGAGGAAGATGAAGTACAAACTTTCAACATGACAGAAACATCAATGGAAACAAAATTTCAACTATTTTTTAATAATAATCAATCCAAACGATATTTTGTTTAGTTAGGATTTGGAATCATTAGATTTACTACGAGACAAATATATTACATAGTCGGAAATAAATCATTGGATTTAGCAACCTGACTTAATTAAATATTATAAAATAAAATTTCCAACAAAATTAAAAAAAATATCATAAAACAAAACANATATAACTACAAAATAGTTTAAAATTAAAATATCGGCCCACTCTGGTGATCATAAAACTAAAGAGATAAACAAAACGTGTAAGGCCATGAAGCAAACAACAACTTCCAGTTCCAAAACCGCTTTTGGCATTATTCAATGTCATCGTTTCTTTTTTCTAACTCATTGTAATTTAAATCAGATAATTAACCCACCAAAAAATATAACCATTTCAACACGAGACAAAGTAAATAAACACTAAACACGCATTGTAAAGTGATACTATGTTTTAACCGGTTTCCAATCTTTGTCTTTGTGTTTTTTATCCGGCCAAAGTGTTTTTGTAGAGTATTATAGTTTTTTATCGAGTCTTTTCAGGTTTTATGTCGTTTTGAAAAAAAAAAAGCCATTTTTGGTGCAAATAAATATATGAAGATGCAGAATCGTGCAGAAACGTCAGAAGTTCGGCATTCCTTTAAGACATTTTCAATGATGGATCAAGCTCAAATTTGGAGGATATAGAATTGGGTTACTTTCATTTGGAAGTGGTTTGAGACCATTCCAACAGTGCGATCAAAAGTTATGCCAGTTTTTATTTTGCTTTGGAATCATCCTAACTCAACAAAATCCGATCCTATATCTATTTATACTTACTTTAAGCGACTTTCTAAGGCTACGCTTTATTTTCTTAGACACCTTTTATCTCTTTCAATTGTATGATTGGGAGAAGATCTATGAACCACTTTTGACAAACTTGGAGAAGATTTCTTAACTCTCTTATTACTTTTGTCAATTTACTTATGTCTATCTTTTCATCTCTTTGTGATTTCTCTGCTAGCATGTCTGAGTAATCTCATATTTAGGTTTTAGGTTTCAAAGGAATTTCATGAATCGCTGAATCGAATATGTTAGAATAGGGATCTATCTTCTAGTTCTTTATCTATTGTTGATCTTAGTGTTGAAACTTGATTAGCTACCTAGTTTCTAAACTTATGTTGTTAAACGCATCAAAAGTGTTTGTTTAACAGCCTGAAAGAACATAGATGAGCAAAACGTTCTTAACCAACAAAAGCTGATGCTAAGGCGTTTTGTGAACATATCAAACTTGATCTTAATGCATGTTTAGTCTCTTGAATTCAAACGTCAGTCTAGAATCTTAGGTCATTAGACATAGTAAGTAAGACTACGACAGTATGTTGATTATAAAGTAATGATTTTAGTTCTAGAATGTGCTTAAGGCCTAGCGTTTCTTACCATCGAATTTATATCGCTTACTTGCATTCTTAGTTTTTAGATTTGTTCATAAAACCAACAAACAATTACATTCGTCTTAGATTTACTTTACTCTTGTATTCTCGATGTGTTTCATGTGTTCTTTGTGGATTCGAATCCTAGAGTATTACTTCGTTTTGTTGTGCACTTGCAAATAGGATAATAGGCTTAAGACTTTGGGTATCATTAAAGCTTTTAATAAATTGGATAGAAATTCATCAAAAATTGTTAAGTTAGCGGAAAATAAGGTTCTAGTCTAGCAACGACTATCACATGTATTCTCATGGATGTTTTATGGCAAGTTATATAGTCAGAAATCGTTGATGCATTTCATCGAGAAGAAGCCCTTTATCACTTATGCTATGGGAAATTCTTTGTTCGCCTTCATTCTCTTTGGAAGCGGCCTCTCAAAATCTTTTTCGAGTGGTGTATTGGAAATCAATCCCCATCATCTTTCTTTTTTTTAACTTCATTCTTTATTCACCTTTTTCTTCCTCCACAAAGGAGACATCATTTGAAAATTACAAGATGATTCAGATCAAGATGAATAAAGAAAATTACATAAGGAAAACAAAAAGATTACAAGATGCAAGGTACAAGACAATGAGAAACGTTGGTGAAGCTGAATTAAGTGACCCAAGAATAGAGAACTAACAAAAGAAGATAAAAGGCTATGGTTGAAAAAAACCTGAACCAAGTGAAGAGATGAGAATCTGTGTGAGCAGAGCTGGATGAAGACTGGACCTGAGAATGCTGATGTTGTCCCATGTCTAAACCAAGCAATTTTTCTCTCATAATAAGCTGGATTCCCTTGACAATAACCTGGGCCGGTTTAGAATAGGAAGTGTGGAGCCTCGAATTTCTTTCTTTCCACAAGAAGTACACCACTGATTGGAAAACGAGATTGCAAATGACCTCAAGCTTCCTATTTCGAGAAGATGATTGAACCTACACAACCAGATCTTCAAGCAATAATGGAGGCGAGAGTTCATTGTGAATGAAGAGGGAATTGAGAACCTTAAAAGAAAAAACACAATCGAAAAAGAGATGGGTTCTACTTTCAGCGAGAGAGCCACACAGCAAGCACTCGGCTGGAACATTGAAGCCCCAACTTCTAAGCCGATCACGCGTTGGTAACATGTCCCTTAGCACCACCCAAAGCATAAAAGAATGCTTGGGAATTCTAACATTTGGCCAAGCTGCTTTAAACCAACTAACCACAGGGGGAGGTGGATGAAGCGATAACCAAGTCTTCAAATTAGAGAAGATTCCGAGAGGAGATCCAGCAGTATTCCATCAAAGGAAAAAATCAGGATCCTGAGATAAAGATGCAGACATGTCTGATGGAAGACAAACACGAAGAAAAGTTAAAATCAGATGCCTCCTTCTAGATATAATCCAACCACCATCAGCACAAGCTTCACTAACTGATGACAATGATGAAATACCTGAGACTCTTGGACCATTTGGACCCGTGATGTCAATCAAGGGATCCAAATTTGTCCAATCATCATGCCAGAACAAAGTTGAAAGGCCAGATTGCACATGACAAGCTAAAAATGGACGGGCTAGAACTCAGAGCTTCATCAAGCGCCTCCAAATCCAACTGCCTGAATGCTGAAAATCTGTATTCCAAAATCCCCATCATTTTCTTTCTCATTCAGACTTGTATTCACTTTTAAACTCTCAAAGTTTAAAAGATTCTTGGTCTTTGGCAGTCTGGTTTCAAGGGTTGTATCCCAAAACATACTTTTTGTTGGATATTTATGAGGTTCATATATCATACTCGGGATCATTTATAGAGGTGGAGTGTGACTCTCATGCACATCTCTCAAGATGATACACGATCCATCACTATCGCGACTAGTCGAGCAGGCTTGTTCTAATAATCAGCATAGTTTATGAGCGTTAACTACACTGAATCTTTAATCAGATTTTTTTAAATTATTTTTGACCATTTGTATTGTGCCATTGTTTTGTCATTGATTAAATTGTGTTTAAGTAAATAGATAAATGATGTTTTAGTTTAGAAAACAAAAAAAAATAAAAATTAAATGATTTTTTAATTTATGTGCAATAACCTTGAACATATATTACACTTTTTATTTAGATTATGCTTGATTTTGTTACCGTATTACTTTGTAAATAAACATATGTCATATAATGCAAATAAACACATGTCATATAATTATTTAAGTTCACTCTTTAATGTTTTGGACAAAAAATGAAGTATGAATAATAGGATTTTGAGGAAAATAAACATTTAATGACATACAAAAACAATTAGTTTATTTTAAACTTTTATATATATATTTTGTTCTAAATGGGAATATTCCATTAAAAACGGACATTGTGAGTTAAAATATAGAAGTAATATATATATGCATTTTAATTTTTAACCACACAAAAAAAAAGTAATATATATGCTTGTGGTTGTGGTTATCATGAGTCCCTACCTTAATAAACATTGATGTAGGTCCAAAGCTATTCAATTACCAACAAAACGATCACATACCAAGAAACTCTTCACTCTCTAATTCTCATTTCTCACCATATAATTTTTCCTCTTCCTTTCTTTTATCTTTTTCTAGATTTTCTTTTACATCAAATTATATATCCATCTATCTATCTTTCTTGCTCTTTCACCACTCCTTTCATAAAACTATCATTAATCAATTCATCTCTCTCTCTCTCTCTCGACTCAAGAAGCGAGACACAGAGGAGTCTTCTTCTCTGTTTTGTCTCTCCGGCTATATATTCACACATTGTGTGAACGGAAACAAAACAACACAAACACAATTTGTGTTCTTTTGATCTTCTTCCTCTTTTAAGCTTTGTTTCAGGCATCAATGGCGGGGACTGGAATTTTCACAGAGATTCTAGACGGAGAAGTCTACAAATACTACTCTGATGGAGAGTGGAAAACTTCTTCCTCCGGTAAGAGTGTCGCCATCGTGAATCCAACCACGAGGAAGACACAGTACAAGGTTCAAGGTATGTCTCATTAATGCCTTCTTAAGCTTCATTCTTTCTAGATTGCAGATGGGGTTTTGTTGTTTTGTTTGAAACTTCACACCGATTCACCTCTGGCTGATCTAGGATTGTCTTCATAAAATCCAGAACTTGATTTTCTGCATAGCAGATTTATTGAATGATTCTGGACAAATTTGGAGATATATTCTGGAATTTTAATGAACATTGGTCGATTACATAATATAACTTCTAAAAAAATTTGGAAATTGAGATTTAACTTTAGATAACAACCCAAGAAACTTCAAAGAGAAACAGAGGAGACAAAAACAGAGGATATTAAGATAAGATAAATGTTCTGTTTCTGTGAAACGCAGCATGCACACAAGAAGAAGTGAACAAGGTGATGGAGATGGCAAAATCGGCTCAGAAATCGTGGGCAAAGACTCCTCTTTGGAAAAGAGCTGAGCTTCTTCACAAAGCTGCTGCAATCCTCAAGGACAACAAAGCTCCCATTGCTGAGTCTCTTGTCAAGGAAATCGCTAAACCCGCCAAAGACTCTGTTACTGAGGTCTCTTTCTCTCTCTCTCTCTCTCTATGCATAATCTTCATTTGAAACCATTTTTGTTTGTTTCTTGAAGATCTATAATGTTTGATTTTGGTTAAAGGTTGTGAGGTCTGGAGATTTGATCTCTTATTGTGCTGAAGAAGGTGTTAGGATCTTAGGTGAAGGGAAGTTTCTGCTCTCTGATAGCTTCCCCGGTAACGAACGTACTAAGTACTGTCTCACTTCCAAGGTATAATCTCTTAGATTCATATGTCTGCATCAATGGTTGAAGTTTTAACAAATGTTTTGATCAAATTATGTGTTTGTTTCCTGAGCTACAGATTCCGCTCGGTGTGGTTTTGGCTATTCCTCCATTCAATTATCCGGTCAATCTCGCTGTATCGAAGATCGCTCCTGCTTTGATCGCCGGAAACTCCCTTGTCCTCAAACCTCCAACTCAAGTAACTAAAATACTTTTCCTCCCAACAAAACTTTACACTTTTAAATTGATGTTTTCAAAATCCTTTAATGGTTGATTTCTCTAGGGAGCCGTTTCTTGCCTTCATATGGTGCACTGCTTTCACTTAGCCGGTTTCCCAAAAGGTCTCATTAGCTGCATCACCGGAAAAGGCTCTGAGATCGGCGATTTCCTCACTATGCACCCTGCTGTTAACTGCATCAGGTATATATACATTCAACAGACAGGTTATGTTCCTATTAACTACTTAAATTTCGGATGACCGGTTTCAGTTTCACGGGCGGTGATACCGGAATCTCAATCTCCAAGAAAGCTGGTATGATTCCTCTTCAAATGGAACTTGGAGGAAAAGATGCATGCATTGTCTTGGAGGATGCTGATCTTGATTTAGTTGCTTCCAACATCATCAAAGGAGGATTCTCCTACAGGTAAAATCTACAATGAGTGTAATTAATTGATATATTGGAATTCTGCGTTAACCGGTTTTATCTACCTTAAACAGCGGGCAGAGATGCACGGCGGTTAAGGTAGTCCTAGTGATGGAATCAGTGGCGGATGAGCTTGTTGAGAAAGTGAAAGCTAAAGCGGCGAAACTCACGGTGGGACCGCCCGAAGAGAACTGCGATATAACAGCCGTGGTGTCG
The DNA here is from genome assembly GCA_002933915.1 of Eutrema heterophyllum. Taxonomy (NCBI): domain Eukaryota; kingdom Viridiplantae; phylum Streptophyta; class Magnoliopsida; order Brassicales; family Brassicaceae; genus Eutrema; species Eutrema heterophyllum. The sequence continues at coordinate 12,393 of PKMM01011756.1, forward strand.
GAATCTTCAGCTAATTTCATTGAAGGATTGGTTATGGATGCTAAGGAGAAAGGAGCAACGTTTTGCCAAGAGTATAAAAGAGAAGGTAACTTGATTTGGCCGTTGCTTTTAGACAATGTTAGACCGGACATGAGGATCGCGTGGGAGGAACCGTTCGGTCCTGTCTTGCCCGTCTTGAGGATCAATTCCGTTGAAGAAGGCATTAATCATTGCAATGCTAGTAACTTTGGCCTCCAGGTAACATAACTTTTGGCTATTTGGGTTTGGTTTTCTTGGTTTTCACTTAACCGGAGCTAACCCAACAATTTCATTTTGAAGGGATGTGTATTCACAAAGGACATCAACAAGGCAATGCTGATCAGTGATGCAATGGAGACAGGAACCGTTCAGATAAACTCTGCTCCAGCTCGTGGACCGGACCACTTCCCTTTCCAGGTGAATCATCGATTTCTAGTCCCATTTTTGCCTCGGTTATGACCCGTTAGCTAACTCGGTTTTGGATTCGAATAAACAGGGACTAAAGGACAGTGGGATAGGATCACAAGGAGTGACGAATAGCATCAATTTGATGACCAAAGTGAAGACCACTGTCATTAACTTGCCTACACCTTCTTACTCTATGGGTTAGTTTCCCTTTTTATATTTTTTCATCTTAGAATCAAATCAATCGGTCTTGTTTGTATCGGATTGAATCGAAAACTATTGAATAAAATGGAGTGATTAGCGTAACAATTATGGTTTGTAATCTCTATGTAACCAATAAGAGGATATTGCTTTAGTATAATATAAAATGTAATGCAAAAGATCTGAAGAGGGAGTGAGAGATTGATTGTGTTGTGTTATAACAGGAGACGGTTTCATCTCACGACTGTGATTGAAGCACAAAGATCCTTTTTGAGTTTTGATGAGTCTTTGGAGTTTATAATTTTAACTTCTTTTTTTCCATCTTGAAATAATCATTTGACACCAATCTCATCGATTTCTCCGATGGAATATTTCAAAAAAGACAAAAAGAGTTCTCAAAACAAAATATTTCGAAAAATAGGAATGAAAATGATGTCGACTTCATTACAATAATAAGAAGTATATTCTTCCAGATCGTATCGAAAGTACAAACTGTTCAAATGAATATTTACTGCGGTAAAAAAGGTGTGAAGTTCTCTCTGAGTCTGACCCATCTTTTACCAAAGATGAACACCAATGGTTGGAAAAGGTTGTTTTCAGTCTAATCTCACGAAGTCACGATTCACTAGAAAAAAACAAATATGGGAGTTCATTTCTAAATTCATAACAATTATTAGCTAATTAAGGATTTGACAGAAAAAATTAACTTATTACTGATAAGACTCGTTTGTTGTTTTTTAAAGATTAACTTCAGTTTATAATTCATGAATAATTTTTACTGCATATCCGGTTCCCTTAGTTCGTGGTTTGTTAGTTTGGACTTAAAAGCCAAATCAAATCACTTAGAACCATTTCAAAGATTTTAAAGTATTAGTATAATTACAAATAGTTTTACATATAATTCATTTATATCAAAACAGACATAATGAGAGCTTTGTCCAAATTAATGACAAAAGAGTGGTTAGATATTGGAAAAGCTTGTATCAAATGGTAAGATATGTAACAAATTTATGGTAGTCAAGTAGTTGAATGATCTATTGTGGAGTTGGAAAACCATGTTTTGATCATAGTTATGGTTGGCCATTGTATATATTTCAAATGGCAAGAACACTCGGGGTTGTACAGATTCCATAAATTAATCTGGATGTTAATTTGGGATCCTCGGTTATGAGAAAAACAAAAATTGGTAAGATGTGAGTTGTGTTTTTTTTGTTAGATATGGTCGTTTGATGGGGGTTTTGTATCTAAGATCACTTAATTGAAGTTTCATTAGTATGTTGATACTTTTTAAAACTTTAGTAAAATATAACACTTATTTCACTGTTGAACCCAATTTTAACCATATACAGTACAACGTATACGATAATGTACGATACACGATTTATCAATAAGAGGGATAAAATCATCTTTTCACACAAAAGTGACAACTATTTTTAACACTTTAAGAAAGTGCTCTTACTAATGAAAGTTGAAATAATTGACATCATGTCGATAGTCATTGTTAAAAAAAAATTTGACGGTTGATTAAAGTCGAAACTAGTGAACAAAATAGTTTTGACATAATTGCAAAGATTGACACTTATTTCAACTTTCTTTACAAACGTAACACTTATTTTTTGTTTTTTGTCTTTTAGCGTGTAAATGACAAAAATATCCCTCCTGCTGTCTACCCGTGTACCGTCCACATGCATACACGATGTACTGTACAATGGTGAAATTGTCATGAATAGTGAAATAAGTGTTACTTTCCTAAATAAGTTCAAAAAATGCTAAAAGATTTTAGAAACTTCAAATAAGTGACTTTACATGCAAAAACTCCAATAGTTTTTTCCAAACAACTTTAGAGATTTCTTTAACAATGATTATCGAAGTTCAAAAAAAAGAGATAAATTATTTTAAAAAATTCAGTTTATATTTGATTGATGTAAGAAAGTCTACTCTCAAGTCTCATTTCTCCCTTGGTTCGTCTGCCGGGATAGTCACGGCTACTCCACCGTTGGGGATGGTGATCCTAACAGCCTCCCTCTCTTTGAGAGGTGTATTCATCTCGAGCTTTTTGCCGGGAATCTCTATGAAATACTCTACCGATTTGTCTTATTGCGTAGCGGTCTGCACGGGACCAGAAGAGGCAAACAGTTTCGTCTTGACGAATTCTAGAGGTAGAGATTCAGACTCAAAGTCACATGATTATGTGACAAAGTCCAAACATTCCGTCTATATCGTCGTGAATATTTTATCGACGCATTCGAGCTTAGTTTCGAATTCGCTGTCATCTGATCACATTTTATATGTTTTAATCTTTATTGTTTTTAATATGTATTGTCATTGTGAAAGAGGATGGATAATTCCCTCTAATTGTATGTTGGTAACTTAATGAATGAGAAAAAGAACGGTTGCACAAAAAAAAAAAATCTCATTTCTCATCCTTGCTTGCAGTAGACATTGAGACATTGAGACATTAACATTTCCTTTTTAATATGATCACCAAATTATTAGGTGGAAGAATATCCTAATAAGTTGTGGAAGTGTAATGCTCTCTCTCTCTCTTCCAATTTAAATAATTTAGTTACACTGAAAATAATAGTCATCATACAAAACTATTAAGAATTTGTCAAACTATTCTGATATTGACATTTGAACTATTTTAGTTAACAGAAAAGATTAAATAAAATATAAAGAACTTTTTCCTTTCAACTATAAAAAAAGTTATATATTTGTTTCGGGCTTCTTTTCTAAATAGCCAAATTTTCTTTTTATTTTATCAAAATTGGCATAAAAAAAATATGTAGTATAACTATAAATAAGAGGTGTATTTATAGCATGTTATTTAAATAAATATATAATATAATATATTTACGTCATGAAAATTTAATAAATATTTTAGTGTCAAAGGTTGAAAAAAATTATATATATATTTAGTGTCATAAAAAATAGAGTGTTATCAAGAAATATAACATAATTTTTGTTTAAAATCCACACGAAATCCATCTTATTTAAAAACAGACTCGATAAATAAAGTAATTTTATCATATAAAGTTGAATGTTTCGAAGTTAGTAACTCACATGATCGTAACACGTGTTAAATCAATCGATAAGATTTTGACACATGTAAAAAAATTTCCAATTAAATTTTGTTACATAATATTAACAATAAAAGAAAAAATTTATAATCGATTTCAAATCATAAAAAGTAAAGTTACTAAACAAAAAGGAAAAATATAAAATATTAATTTATCTTTTTCTTTTTTTTGACGTCCAATATTAATTGATCTTAAACGCCAAAGTTAATAAAAAAGGAAATTAAAAATTTGGAAAAATTATAACAGATTGATAGTCCTTTAAGGTAAAGTTATTAAACAAAAAATAGAAAATTTAAATTTATCCTAAAATGTAAAGTTAATAAAAAAAAAGAAAAATATATTTTTTTTAGTTTTTTTTCATTTAGATTACGGAACTTAAACAATAGACCTACTAATAGAAAAGAATTCTAATTTCTTAGTTCTCACTTCTATATAAACAATTTGGTAGTCTCTCAATTACACACCAAAAAAAAATCAAAATTTCAATAATTTTTTCTAAAACTATAATCAATTCGTCAAGGTTTCAAGAAAATAGATATATAATAGTTAAATTAAAAATAAATCTAATTCAAATAGGAATAGGAAAACTTAGAAAATGTGTCCAAATTCATACGTGTCACCACACATGAGCTTGCCGGAGGTATTGGGAGATCGAGGAGATCGACCGAAACCGAATCGAGATCGACAAGATTACGAATCGAGATCGACAAGATTACGAACCGAGATCGAGATTCAATTATGAAAAGATTTGTCAATATATTAGTTTAGGAAGTTTACATTTATTGGTATATATGTTATTACATTTATTTTAATTTTAATTTAGGAAACTTAGATCTATTTCAATCTCTATATAAGAGAATGTAACTTATACAATTATTCTTATGAGAGTCTAATAATATTTTTTTCTAAACACATTTGTGTTCAATTTATCATACTGTAATGTGCCTTCGGTTGTGCAATGTGACGAAATTGTTTTCTTAATGTCTGCTAACTTGTGATTTATGTCACTTTGGTCAAGAGAGTGTGCTCTGTGCATTTAATGTTTGCTCGGATCCGCAAGACTCAAAGATTAGTTCGTATGTCGAAATATCGTTTAGAAAGATAAGCCATTTATTGTGGCTCCGGAGCCCTTGTTTTGCATGTCAATGCGTTGGGCTCACCGCATGTGTTCGTAGGGGGTAAATATTTTGTTAACAATCTTATGAAAAATTGCGACAAACCATTGTACAACTGTGTGACGGTTGACAGGACCGTCTCAAACTATCGTTAGGTTATGTTCAAATTGTTTATTAAACATATATTAAGTATGGTAAAGTATATATTCGTAAAAAAATATAAGCCCTATTTTATATATACACACATATATATATATAGTTAAAAATTCTGTAAAGAAAATTGCGTATGTGAGTCGGGATCATGTTCGGAATAAATCAAAGTTGATAGATGATAGAATTGCCAATTATATTTACATAAAAAGTATCAAAACATTCATTTATGTAAAATAAAATTGAAGTGTAAAATATCAATTTTATAAACGTAAATAAACAGAGATATATATCGGAGTTTTTTTTTAACATCTTTATTAATATAAAATCAAATTATATAAAAACGACAATACATAAAAGTAAACATACAAAACAATAAAACAATTAAAGTGAATTTTGACGATTCTTTTTTCCGAGAAGTTTTACTCGTTGAGAGAATATCCACACTTCCTTTCCACCTATTCGCATTTGATCTGATGCGATCTTCATTTTTGGCTATTATCCATCTTTTCTTATGTTGCGTTACATTGACACATTCTCAAGTAAAAACAAAAATATTCTTCGAAAAAGAACCCAATTTATTGATTCTTTCGATAGAAAAAAAACTTGAGATTGCCAATTTTCAACGACTGTACGAATGTCGCCATACAACAAAAAGGTTGCATCTTCCGCTCCAAATCCTCGTCCTCTCCATGGCAGTTTCCATGGTGGTTGTTCCCATAGTAATGTTATACCCAGCCGAGTAAAATCATCGAAAAAATCGAACTTATATCCCAAATTCGGCAATCAGCATCTTTGTTGATCCTAAATTCTCCAATTAATCCCCAAATCAAAAATCCAAATTATATACCTAAACCATAAGATGGTGGATAGTAGAAGTTGTTTCCAAAACAAAATCGTCAAGTTTTGTTCCAAATTTTGCAAAGCCAGAGCAAACGATCCACTGGAAATTGTATCCAACGGAGACAAATCACCAGAACTTGTCGGACAATAGCCGCTGATGACGGTAAGGAGACACCACCAATCATCGGACGGAAAGAACCTCTTCGAAGAGGAAAATCGATTGAGAAAAAACATCCTAAAACCGTTAATTTTAACGGGAAACAGAGAATATGAAAATCGAGAGGAAAAGAGAATGGAGAAGATATCGAAAGGAAACGACTATCGGCCGTCGGCCTCTCCGTTGTGACACCAGCGACGAGGGATTGGCCATAGCAATAACCATCCTCTCTCACTCGTCGTCTCCCCCTAGAAATTAAAAACTAAAACCAAGAGAAACATTACAAACGACGCCGGAGCCGACGTCGGCCGGAGAAGACGCAGCGAACGGAGGTTGACGATCTGGCGATAAAAAGTTGATGATCGCCTCTAAGATCGCCTTTGGAGAGAAAACCGACTCTCTAGTAATTTTGCAAGTTTAATGTTTTTATGTAAAGAATATCATATATCCATGTGACTTATCACTATTTTCCCCTAAAAAAATTGATCAAACCTCAAAATTGAACCAAGAAAGAAAACAAAACTACAAAAGCGATTTATTCGATATAAATTTTATCAGAGTTTAGGTAAAGAATACTTCCTTTGTTTTTTATTAATAGATTTTTTAAACTTTTCACGCATATTAAGAAAACACATTAAAATTTGATTATAAATGTATATTTTTTGTAGGGCTGGGCAAAAAATCCGGATCCGAAAACCCGATCCGGATCCGACCCAAAATTACCCGATCCGAAGATATATAAATACCCGATCGGATCTGAAATTTTAAAATTTTCGGATCTCGGGTATTATCCGATCCGAACCGAGATCCGAACTAGGATCCGAGATATCCGAATACATTTGTTAAACCCCTTTACCCTTTTACGTGATTACGCCGGTTGCTCTTCCGACTTTTTCTCTATTGTCGACATAAATCTCTTAAAAACCCAAATCGAAAATCTGGAAGCCTTAAACCCAAATCGTTCATCGTCTCCTCTTTCAGAGACATCAAGGAATCAATCAAAGGTATGTGTTCTTCTTATTATTTTGATTTTTCCTTTGTTGTTACGGTCATGTTTTTCTTCATTCTTCTCGTCAATTCTTTTGTGTTCTTCGTCGATTTGTATGTATGTAATCCCTATAAAAACCAAAAGATTTGTTCTTCTTCTTTCTGTTTACAATCTCGTCGATTATTAATGTTTCTGAAGAATAAAAGTATTTCAATAAGTTGTCGTTTGTTTTAAGTTTATGAATAAGACTTGTTTTCCTGATTTGCAGGAAACAAGTACGAGTAGTTGCAGGTTTTTATGGTCAAGTAGTTGTATGAGTCTTAAGTCTATTTAAGAGACTTGTTGTTTTTGTTTTAGTAAGACCAGGTCACCAGGAGGAAAGCATTCACTTCATATCTCGTTTTTTGCTCATTCTTTTAAAGATGTGTGGTTTTAGACAAAAACTTGAAAGTTTGGCTATATGTACATGTTTTGTGATTTCAGACTTTTCAGTGTTTGATAGTGTTTTGGCAAGTTGTTATTAGTTTGTAAGTTTGATGGATTGAAAGTTTTGTAAAGATTGTGGAATTTGAACTTTGCTATTTGAAGAATATCATCGTGATATTTCTAGATTTTTTTTTATGATTTAGAAGATTTGATTATGATGGAACGTAGAAGGATATGTTGTTCTTCCTGTGGTTATTTATTTTACAAATTTTGCCAGTAGTGAGAGTAAGTTATATGGCTTGTTTTGAGTTTATTATGGTTTTGCTTTGA
>PKMM01011756.1:21845-48140 GCA_002933915.1 Eutrema heterophyllum
ATGGTTTGGACAAGGATTTGAAGGATAAGGCTGATGACATGCTTGCCAAATTTGACAAGTACTGGGATGGAATGAAGCACATCAATAAGCTGGTTATTATTGCTAGTATCTTAGATCCGACCAAGAAAATGCAGTTTGCTAAGATTTGTTTTGAAAAACTGTATGGTAAAGACACTACAGAAGCTAAGGGGTTGTATCAAATAGTCTATGATGTTATGAGATCTTTGTTTACAGAGTATAGTACTCGGCTTAAGAAAGAATCTGCTGTGCCATCATCTCTCACAACTCAGACATCATCTTCTAGTGGCAAAGATCAAGTTGCAGGGGATAGCCAAGTGGAGAATGACGATATGGATTTTATTGATGATGATTTTGGGTATGAAAGGATGGATTGTGTTTATCAGGAAATGATTGATGAAATAGGAGTTGAAGATGCAACAGATGAGTTGGAGATATACCTGAAGGAAAAGACTGAAAAAACAAAAAATATGCTTGGATCCGAGTATGATGTTTTGTCTTGGTGGAAAGTCAATAGTGGTAAGTTCCCTATCTTATCTGAAATAGCTAGAGATATGCTTGCAATGCAAGTGTCTTCTGTTGCATCGGAAAGTGCGTTTAGCACTAGTGGCCGAATCATAGATCCATATAAGAGTTGTTTAACTCATTATATGATTGAGGTCTTGATGTGCACTGAGCAATGGATGAAGGCTGAGGTTAAGTTAAGTGAGAAAACATTTGTTACAAATGCACAAATGCTTGCTGAGATTGAACAACATGACGAGCTTGAAAAAGGTTTGTGTTCTATTAACGCTTTCTGTTTTATTATAACATTCTGTTTTCACTTGTAACATTCTTTTTTCTTAATTCTTTTTCAGATTTTTCAGAGTTTAATACTCGACTCAACTTGAACTAGAAGACCCGCCATATCTTCACTTGATGTGAGTCACTAGCTCACTAGACCCGCCATATCTTCACTTTCCGTTTCTTGTTCTTTATGGCCAACCATTACACTTGAGATATTACTGCTTGTTCATCACATCTTTCTCTTTCGGAAAATATAATGTGTATGTGGGTTCGGGTTTAGACAAATCTATGTAGAGATGTTAATCTTGTTCCTATTTGCTACGCTGCTCCAGCTTAAATTCTGATCCCATATTAATTGTTTCGTGTACACCCGTATATGAGTGGTAACTGCTAGGGCTGGGCATTACGAACTGCATTTATATTTCTAGTTTTCTACGTGCTTATGGCTTGATGTTATTTTCTCGGAGTTGTGAGCTTTCTTTGAGACATAAATAGTTCTAACAATTCCCAATTCTTGTTTCCAGGAAAGTTTTGAAGCCCGTTGCATCATCTGGAGATCTCTGCAAATCATCAGTTTCAAGTTTGAATCCATGGAGGCTATTAATGGAAGTAGTTTAGTTACTTCTTTGGTTTCTGATTTCAACTAATCTTAAGATTTGCCAAACTCATTTGGTAGTTTGTTTTTTATTCTCGGATTCTTGGATTGTGAACATTTGGTTTCTGATTTCAACTAATCTTAAGAATGAAACTTGTGAACATTTCTAGTTTGTTTTTTATTCTCATATTTTTGGGTTTTTTTGGGTTTTTCGGGTATTTTCAGGTATTTTCGAGTACTTTTGGATACTTTCGGATCCGGATCTGAACATATCCAAAAAATTTCGGATCTTAAAAAAAATACCCGACCGATCCGAACCCGATCCGAATTTTTAAAATACCCGATCGGTACCTAATTCCTTAAACCCGAAATACCCGAAACCCGAAATACCCGACCCGAACCCGATCCGAAGATCCGAACGCCCAAACCTAGGGCCGGGATTAGCCCTGGGATTTAAAACCCTTGACAACATCCCTAGTTTCGGTATTGATCCCTGAAATATCTTTTTCTTTCCAATCTCATCTGTTTCCTCTCGTCCATTACTTTCATGTGAGATTCCAACAGAAAGCCGTTGAACATCCTCACCAAAGATCTCTTGGACAGCACTTCTCGAATTGGATATCCTTGCCCGCTACCGTTCAATGGTAAGAATGACCCCATACATTATATTTAGTTGTATCTTTCAATACCTTTGCCAAATACAATCTGATTGAAGGATACCAAGTTAAAAAAGATCTTCCGTATTTGTGTTCGTGGCAATGTAGGAGAACGTGACCGAAGATGATGCAAGGGAACAATTTCTAGGGATATCGAAGGCACTGTCATATGGGACTTCGGTGTTTTTTGGCGCACAGACGATAGATGATCAGATTGGACTTTTCCCTGTACAAATCATTCTTGCTATCAACGAATATGGGGTCAGTTTTAAATGCTATACATTTTTTTTTTGTTATTGTTGTTTGACATTCAAATTTTTTTTGTTGGATTTGAAATTGATGTTTGCTTTGTTGTAGGTTCACTTTTTTCGACCGGTTCCTAAAGAGCATCTGCACTCGGCCAAATTACGCCAAGTAAATCAATTTGGCAGCAGTGACAATGGTTTCATTTGCGAAATGAGAGTCGCTGGTGCTCTTCACATGTTTAGATTTGTGACAAAACAGGTAAGAGTAATTTCTTACAAAATATTCGATTTGGGCAACTTTTAAATGTGAATCATCGTGTTATTGTTGTCCGCAGGGAGAAGAAATACGTGCTGCTCTACGAACACATATAAATGATGTCATGTCGCGTCCTAACTTCAAAGCTCCATCTGTTGCCTGTGCAGAATCAAGTAAAGAGACAAAATCAGAATCATCTGAAATGAATAATCAGGTGAATATCATGTATTTAAATGTGATTCATAGTTGGTGTGCTTTAGTTGTTGAGTATTTATGTTGTTCTTTGTAATCGATTCTGTTTTTCTTCAACAATGAATTTTATGTCACATATGTTATACAAGATCCAAAACGAGTTAGAAGCTCGAAATAAGGAATTACAGGTTGCAATTGAGAGTTCAAAGAAGTTGATGAGTGAGAACAAGATATTGGAGCAAAGCATTTTCAATATTGAAAAAAAGAAAACAGAGGAGGTGAATAAGACCTCTAACTGAAATTATGTGTTGTGATGTCTCTTCAATACTTGTGTATTGATGTCTCTTCAATATTTCAGGTTGAAATTCTGCAAAACAGATATGAACAAGAAAGAAAAGTGTTACAGCTTCGAGTTTCTGAACTTGAAAGTAAGCTTGTGCTGTTGCAGAATAACTTGAAAGAACTTGAGGAGCTAAGAGAAATGAAAGAGGTATGGGTACTTTTTAGTCTCTTCATCGTTTTAATTTTGTTTGTGTAAATGATGATAATATAGAGGTATTAATATCCCAATATCATGTTTGCAGAACATTGACAGAAAGAACGAGGAAACGTCTGCCATTTTGAAGATGCAAGGAGCCCAACTTGCTGAGCTAGAAAAACTTTATAAGGAAGAACAAGCTCTAAGTAAAAGATACTATAATACCATAGAAGGTAACATGATGCTCAATTCCCTATTTACAATGTTGGAATTTATTTATATGTATATCTTATATACACATACATATTTCAATTTGCATTGCATTTATAACGTAGATACAATTGTCAAATAGGCTGAATGTTCTCATACCTTTTATTTTCGACTTTGACCAAGTGCAGATATGCATCGAGAGTTAGAACAGTCGTGAATGATCCCAGAAGACTTGGTGGAAATCAAGGAAGATCGAACATCAAGGGCTCGAACATCAAGAGATGAGGTAGCATTCACATACGCCGTAACTCTTCTTTCACACTTTTGTTTGCATATGAACAAGCTTCTGCTCTAACATTTTTAAGCCAAACATGATAATAGCAAGGACCGGAAAAAATATGACAATTGTCTCTGATTTGGGTACATATGTGATCTTGTTTCTCTCTCTAATCTGGTACATATGTGGTTTTGTCTCTGATTTTGGTGCATATGTGATCTTGTTTCTCTCTCTGATTTGGTACATATGTGGGTTTGTCTCTGATTTTGGTATATATGTGATCTTGTCCATCTCTCTGGTCTGGTACGTAAGTGATATTGTCTCTCTCTGGTCTTGTCTATTATTGCTGCTTGTTCTGAGTTTGATAGTGGTTTTTGTATGGTTTTCAGGCTGCTGCAGCCTCTCAAGGACCGGAAACCATCCTACTTCGCTGAGTTTGCAATGTATGAATCAGATTTGAAGAACTTGTTTTGGATCTTTGTATGAGATTTGCATAAACTCATTTGTCTCTCTATTTTGTATGTTTTGGAAGAATTTGCATAACTTGTTTTGGATCTTTGTATGAGATTTGCAGAAACTCATTCTCAGAATTATTCTAGTTCACTTGCAGAACCTCATTTTCAAATTTTTCATATTTGCAGAACCTCATTTTGAAACATAACATTGAGTGGAACATACAAACATTAGTTTTNGTCAAATAGGCTGAATGTTCTCATACCTTTTATTTTTGACTTTGACCAAGTGCAGATATGCATCGAGAGTTAGAGCAGTCGTGAATGATCCCAGAAGACTTGGTGGAAATCAAGGAAGATCGAACATACGCCGTAACTCTTCTTTCACACTTTTGTTTGCATATGAACAAGCTTATGCTCTAACATTTTTAAGCCAAACATGATAATAGCAAGGACCGGAAAAAATATGACAATTGTCTCTGATTTGGGTACATATATGATCTTGTTTCTCTCTCTAATCTGGTACATATGTGGTTTTGTCTCTGATTTTGGTACATATGTGATCTTGTTTCTCTCTCTGATCTGGTACATATGTGGTTTTGTCTCTGATTTTGGTATATATGTGATCTTGTCCATCTCTCTGGTCTGGTACGTAAGTGATATTGTCTCTCTCTGGTCTTGTCTATTATTGCTGCTTGTTCTGAGTTTGATAGTGGTTTTTGTATGGTTTTTAGGCTGCTGCAGCCTCTCAAGGACCGGAAACCATCCTACTTCGCTGAGTTTGCAATGTCTGAATCAGATTTGAAGAACTTGTTTTGGATCTTTGTATGAGATTTGCATAAACTCATTTGTCTATCTATTTTGTATGTTTTGGAAGAATTTGCAGAACTTGTTTTGGATCTTTGTATGAGATTTGCAGAAACTCATTCTCAGAATTATTCTAGTTCACTTGCAGAACCTCATTTTCAAATTTTTCATATTTGCAGAACCTCATTTTGAAACATAACATTGAGTGGAACATACAAACATTAGTTTTACTTGAACAATAGCATAAATCTTACAACATATCATGTCTACATAGAGAAGAAACATTACAATCAAATCGGTTATGTTTTGTCAATGGAAAACTATGATTATCCTTGGCTTTTGTTTTTAACAATGATTTGTTCCTTGGCTTTATATATTTATATTTATGCGTACTTAGTTACTCTTTGGTATTATTAATCTGATCTCTTTGTTATTTAACTTAATTTTGCAAATTGTGAAAATATTCATTTGTAAACTATCCGGATTATGAGGCTTGTTTTTTGGATGATAATAACCATTGAAGTAAATTCAGGTTTTTCTCGTAATAGTTATAGGAATAAAAAGAAAATAATTTCTTTAGTGCACAATTTTTGTAAAATATTTTATTGAAAAACAGTCATTGATTAATATCTCTCCAAATCCAATAAGTCCATGATCCAATAAATCCCCTAAATTTCATAAGATGTAGTTAATGGTCCTTCGTAGATTTTAACTAATTCTAATTTCATAAGATGTAGTTAATGGGTCCTTAAAGCCCTAAATGCTATAAAATTTTTGTGAAAAAGACTGAGTCAATAAAGAAAATTGTCACATTACCCCTCGCAACAGACCCGGTTTTAAGATCAATACTATCAACAACAACCGAAAGTATTAGGTGAGATCTTGAGCTTTCTTCGTTCATGTTTGTTGCAGAAACATGTCGTCGTTCAGATCCTCTTTCAATAATCCCTCGCAGGTCCTCCATATTTGATATAGGAACAGTTGTCACATTCTATAGAAAGACCATACCTTCAAGCATCCTCCACTTTTTGGAAGTAGAAGGTCTACAAGTGTCTTGATAAAGTTCCACCATATATGCATGCATAATTTCTTGATTAGTGCCATAATCTTTTATCACAAGATTCACTACATATATTAGGATAACAAATTACCTTTAGAGAAATGAAAATTTGTTCCTATTTCGGTTTAATATTCTAAATAGTTCCATTGTAGCTCGAGGCGTGAGTCCAGAATTGTTCTCACGCTCATACATCATTGATGTTTTTCCAGAACCAGTTTGGCCATATGCGAAGATGCAAACGTTATAGCCATCTATAGCTGACTGTACCAAACACTGTTAAAAGAAAAACGATATTAGTCAATGCAACAAAATAGCGAATGATGAAAAGTAAATGAACAGAGTTACATATCAAATAATAGCTTTGTGTCTTCAAAGACATCATCTTGACTGGCATGCGTGTCAAATACACGATGATACATGTGCTGCTTTTTGTCGTCATCTTTCCATGGATGCTCGACTGTAAATTCATCCACGGTTGTCAGCATATGTTTTTCCCTCTCCAAAATCTCTTTTTCAATTAGAGGTCTTATTTGACAATAAACTCTAATCTTTCCCTTCATATCTACAATCAAATACAAACAAAAATTAATATAAATAAATTCCAACATTGTAAATAGGGAATTGAGCATCATGTTACCTTCTATGGTATTATAGTATCTTTTCCTTAGAGCTTGTTCTTCCTTATAAAGTTTTTCTAGCTCAGGACGTTGGGCTCCTTGCATCTTCAAAATGGCAGACGTTTCCTCGTTCTTTCTGTCAATGTTCGTCAATGTTCTGCAAACATGATATTGGGATATTAATACCTCTATAGTATCATCATTCACACAAACAAAACTAAAAAGATGAAGAGACTAAAAAGTACCCATACCTCTTTCATTTCTCTTAGCTCCTCAAGTTATTTCAAGTTATTCTGCAACAGCACAAGCTCACTTTCAAGTTCAGAAACTCGAGGCTGTAACACTTTTCTTTCTTGTTCATATCTGTTTTGCAGAATTTCTGTAATATTGAAGAGACATCAATACACAAGTATTGAAGAGACATCACAACACAGAATTTCGGTTAGACGCACATATATATATATACATATTTATATAGACGTATACATGTATGGTCTAATACTTTGAGATCCATTTTCTGGTTGAGGTTCAATGTATCAAATAGTATTTGATAATTAAGCTTGTGATATGATATTCCCTCCAATGAAACATCCCATTATCAAAACTTCAAATTCAAAAGAACTCTACATTAACATATCTCTTAATGGTTATAATAAAAAAAAATCCAACATTATTGACTGAGGCAATTGAGTATCCTGGCTTTAATAAAAATATATGGGTAAGTTAAATATATGGCGTGTAATAACTGTAAAATTAGGTAAGTAACGTATGATGTTTTGATATTAATTTTGCAAAAATTTTTTTGCAGATTCTGACCAAAATGCGCCTACTACTAAAACCAAACGATAAAGTGGAAAGCATGGGACAAAGCATTTAATGCTGGAGATATATGTTATGCTTCGTACATTTGGTTTAAATGCTCAGAATAACAGATAACCATGTTATTATTATTGGATAATATAAGTGTCACAATAATACATAAATAAACTATCAATGGACCCTAATTGTACCATATTCACTAAACCCTAAACCATATACCCTAAACCCTAAAATATAAACCCTAACCCATAAACTCTAAACCCTAACACCCCCCCCCCCCATTCCCTAAACATTGAACCCTAAACTGAACTATATAGATTTGGTTTAAATGCTTGGAATTACAGATAACCATGTTATTGTTATTGGATAATATAAGTATCACAATAATATATAAATAAACTATCAATGATACCTAAATGTACCATATTCCCTAAACCCTAAACCCTAAAATATAAACTCTAAACCTTAACACCACCAAACTTTATTCCTTAAATATTGAACCCTAAACTGAAACCATATAGATTTGGTTTAAATGCTCGGAATTACAGATAATCAGGTTATTGTTATTGGATAATATAAGTATCACGATATTATATAAATAAACTATCAATGATATCTAAAGATACCATATTCACTAAACCCTAAACCATTTACCATAACACCTAAACCGCCAAACCTTATTACTTAAACTATGAACCCAAAACTGAAAACATATAGATTTGACTTAAATGTTCGTAATCACATATAACCATGTTATTGTTATTGGATAATATACGTATCACGATAATACATATATTAGAATAACAAATATGCAGATAACAATTAACCGTTTATGGATGAGAATGCAATGTAAATATATGAGAATTTGAAAATACTCTCTGACCAAACGCCACTACTAGTAGACCTTAGTGAGAACTGCGTCTCATACGCGATTTTCTGCGTTTTGGAGGAGTTTCCTTCTTCTTTGCGATTAGACTTTCTTGTGACTATTTTACGAACAACATGAGATTCCCATCTCAACATATCATTCACCGAAGAAACTCCACCACCGTACTATTTGCCGCTGCTGATTTCGCGTTTCTTCCGATGAGTTAGCTTCTTCAACACTGGCCCAAATATCCCAAACACGTTTCCTGCGTTCCACGTCCTCGTTTTCGACCCCTGCGACGACGACTGTTTATGTATCCTAATTGCAACTTCTAGTAGAATCGAAGCGGTTCTCGCCGATATATTGACGAAAATCGCGTTTGTCTCCGATTTGGCGACTTGAGTTTGAAGAGTGGAGATTTCTTCGGGTCAGGGGATTCACGTAGGGAGAAGAAACAAGCGTTGCGGCGGAACCGCGAAGGATGTTGGCAACCTCGAGCAAGCCATTCTCTGCTGCAATGTCCCAAGAAATTATCTTCAGCTACAAATTCGCCATTGTGACTGCTGCTCGAGTTGCCATTGCTACTGTTACCGTTATTATTACCATTGTTGCAACCTCCAGGGTTGATTCCTTTATCCATTGGAATAACTAATGCAATGTTCCACACCTCTTTCATTGCCCTCGCCTTCAATGTAGCCACTCCTCTCAGAGCTACACCAGAAACTAACAAAAAAGACATTCAATTTAAACCGTGGTTTTACTAGAAAAATATTTCAATCTCTTGCTCAAACTCTAAACAATGGGCGAAAAGTATTATGTTATGGGATCGTTAGTTTCTATTGATACTGAGAGCTCTGTTATATACACACAGAGAGAGAGCCTTACAAACAAGGAAACACAATATACAGAGCATAATCAAAGGGATTCTATTGTATAGTTTCTATAGTTACAATATTTCCTACACACCCCCTCAAGATGGACGGGGAGAAGCAAGTCCAATCTTGACCGAAAGTGATTCGAAGTGGGCTCGGGGTAAAGGTTTTATAAGCGCATCAGCCAACTGATCAGTAGATGAGATATGTGATACCCGAAGCTGACCTGATTGGATGTAGTTGCGGACGAAGTGGTAATCCAACGCTAAATGCTTCATTCTCGAGTAGAAGACAGGATTTGCGGCCAAGTATGTTGCACCGATGTTGTCACAATAGATCACCGGAGGTGTAGCTGTGTTGATTCCGAGCTCGGTGAGTAAGGAATGAACCCAAATAACTTCAGATGTGGTGGACGCAAGCGCACGGTACTCCGCTTCAGTGGATGATCTAGCAACGCCGGTTTGCTTCTTTGACGACCATGCAATAGGATGACAACCAAGATAGACAATGTATGTGCCGATGGAAGTGTAGTCATCTCTGTTCCCAGCCCAATCTGCATCCGTGAAGGCATGGAGAGTTGGAGTGTTGTTGGCGTGAAGAAAGATCCTCTTCGTCATTGTGCATGCAAGATATCTGAGGATCCGCTTGACCGCATTCCAGTGATCCGTTGTTGGCTTATGCATGTATTGAGACAGTTTGTTGACGGGAAAGGATATATCTGGCCGGGTTAGCGAGAGATATTGTAAACTTCCTACAGCAGCTTGATATTGAGTAGGATCTGCCAATGTTGTACCCGAAGACAGCATGAGTGAGGAGTTCTGACACATGGGCGTTGCCACCAGTTTGCAATCCTCCAACTTTGTCCGGTATAACAGATCTGCAATGTAACGAGTTTGTGTTAAATGTATACCATGAACATTACGATGAACTTCAATACCCAGAAAGAAAGAAAGATCATCTAAATCTTTGAGTGAAAATCTTTGTGAAAGTGCGGCAATAAAACGATTTGTCTGCGATTCATTATTTCCTGTGATAATTAGATCATCAACATAAACAAGCATATAAATTAAAACTCCATATTTGTTGTAGATGAACAATGATGCATCGGCCAGAGAGTTGGTGAAGCCTGATTGTAGGAGAAACTGACGGAGTTCATTGTACCAAGCTCTCGTAGCTTGTTTTAAACCGTAAAAAGCTTTCCGTAGGCGACACACTGCATGTGGATTTTCCTTATCAACGAATCCTGGCGGTTGCATCATGTAGACCTGATCATCTAGTGTGCCATGAAGAAAGGCATTGTTGACATCGAGTTGACGTATTGGCCAATTGTTTGTGACAGAGACGCTGAGAACAGTCCTTAATTATCGTGGCTGGTTTGACGACAGGACTAAATGTGTCATGATAGTCGATCCATGGGCGTTGTGTGAATCCTCTTGCCACAAGGCGAGCCTTGTACCTTGAAATCGTTCCATCTGGATTTTGTTTGATCATGAAGATCCACTTACAACCTACAACATTAAAAGAAGAATTATCAGGTAATGTTTCGAGATCCCAAGTTCTATGTCCGATTTGAGCATTGTATTCGTCACTCATTGCTTTACGCCAATAAGGACTCTTGAGAGCTTGAGCGACTGATGTGGGAGGCTTCTCCATCATTTGGGTTACAGCGGTGTGAAGATTCAACTTCTGAACCGGTTTTCTTTGTCGGGTGCTTTGTCTCACAGGCTGAGATGCTGGCGGAGCTGCTCAGGAAGCTGACTGTGGAGCTCCTTGTATCGCCGCTGGTTCTGCCGAGACCATTGGTGGAGGCGTTGATGTAGCCACCAGTGTAGTTGTTGTTGGGGGAGCCGCGGGTGGAGTGATGGTTGTAGTCGGGGGTGGATTCGCGGTCGTTGGCGGTGGTGGAGTCACGGCAGTTGTTGTTGGTGGAGTCGTAGCGTTTGTTGCTGGAGGCGTCACCATCGCCGGAGATGTGGGTGGAGTGACCACAGCCTGAGACGTAACATTAGAAACAACAGAAACAGTAGGGTGAAAGGCAATTTCAGATTCAATTGGCAATTGTGATTCTAAATTCGTTGAGATCAAGAATGGAAACACTGATTCATGAAAGACAACATGGCAAGACGTATAAATCCGAGAAGTAGTACGATCTAAACAGAAATAGGCGCTTTGTGTGATCGAATAGCCAAGAAAAACACAAGGTGTTGATCGAGCATCTAATTTATTCGATGTATATGGACGAAGCCAGGGAAAACACAAGCACCCAAATATTTTTAACTTTTGAAAATTTGGACTATGCCCATGAAGACGTACGAGTTTTGATAATCTAGGAATTGTGATGGCATTATATTAATTAAATAAACAGCCGTCGCAAACGCATATGTCCAAAAGGATCGTGGCATTGACGCATGAGAAAGAAGGGCAAGCCCCGTTTCTACAATATGTCGATGACGACGTTCTGCGATGCCATTATGTTCGGGCATATGCGGCGGACTTGTCATGTGAGAAATACCATGAAGTGAAAGAAAATTTCGTAAACCAATGTATTCACCCCCATTATCCGTATATAGAGTTCTTAGCTTGGATTGAAATCGATTTTCAACCAATGCTTTGAAACGGGTAAATATCTCAAAAACTTGAGATTTTAATTTCAATGGATACAACCAAGTGTATCGAGTATAATGATCTACAAATATAACATAATATTTGAAACCATCAATCGAATGAACCGGAGAGGTCCATACATATGAAAACACAATATCAAGAGGATGAGTAAATTTTAGAGTTGAATTTTGAAATGGTAACTTATGCATTTTATTAATCGAACAAGCATTGCAAGGCTGAGCCATTAAAGCATTTGAAACAATAGGTAAATTAAATTTAGAAACTACTCTTTGAAGAATTTGAAAAGGAGGGTATCCTAACCGTGAATGCCAAGCGGATAAGCTGGTTTTCACGGCCGAGGCATAAGCAAGGGAAGGTGGCTTTGTCGTTGCTGATTTGGGCCACTCATATACGTTTCATCTTTAGGTTTCCCTTCTAGACGAAGAGCTCCCGTTTGCAAATCCCTCACCTGAAAATACGTTGGAGTAAATGTAACCGCCACACCATTAGTAGTGCATAATTGAAAGACTGAAATTAAATTTTTATCAAGGGCAGGAACACATAAGACATTATTTAAGAAGAAAGGACGAGTATAAGAAGGTAGAGTTGAGGAACCAGTGTGCGAGATATGTAACCCGGAACCATCACTGAGAAGAACACCATCTCCACCACCATACGGGTTATGCATTGAGAGATTTGCTAAGTCTGATGTCATGTGATGGGAGACGCCCGAATCAACAAGCCAAGTCGAGGAATCCGAGAACATGGCTGGATTAGCACTTGGCTGCCATGATTGGAATGATAGAGCAGCATTCCAAGTGTTGTTGTGGCGAGGTTGAGACGGCCTTGGTGAAGACTGCGATGGGCCTTTAACTATGCAAAACTCCGGACAGTACTTGGCACTATGACCTTGTATCCCACCCGCTTAACATCGGCCCAAATAAGGTTTATAAAACCGTTGTTGATTGTTTGCCTGGTTTGAGCGTTGATGGTTGTTGTGCTGGTTATTGTTGTTGTTGCGCCATTGCTGTCAAGGTCGGATGTCTGTGGCATGTGCCACCATCGGAGTAACCGTGGTCGATTCAGTGCATATGATCATGGCTTCGCGGTTAAGAAGTCTTTCATACAGTTCGGAATATGAGATCGCAGTGTCTCGTCCATGAATCGCATCAACTTTCGGCTTGTAGTCTTCACTAAGACCCGCAAGGATCTTTTCGGTAAGAGCATCCATCGGTTTCCCAAGGAGGGCAAGGTCGTCGGCTTTGGATTTCATATGACGAAGGTATTCACTGATCGTCTTGGTACCTTTAACACCTATGTCGATATGGTGCTTCAGTTGACGGATATGACCGCGAGATCCAGTGCCGAAGGTAGTAGCCAACATGGACAACACCTCTTTGGTCGTGTAGCACTGGAGACCACCGATTGAACCGGTAGAGAGATAGCACCAATTAGCGAGCTATAGAGCAGACGATCTTGGCGATTCCATGGAGCATAAGCAGGATTCGGAGAAGAGACTCCATCAAGCATCACCGTCGGTGATGGAGCAGCACATGTGTCTTCAATGAAGTGTTGTAATTCATGGCCTTTAAGGAAAGCCCGCACTTGCCTACTCCACATAAGATAGTTGAGAGTAGTGAGTTTTGTGATACTCGACATATTGACAGAGAGAAATGTGCTCTGTGGATCTCGAGTATTGAACAAAGGTTCGATCTGCGGTAGATTCAGAAGTCATGATGATGATGAGGGGAAGAAACACGAAGTAGAAGAGAGAAGATTGAAAAAAAAAAAAGAAGTAAACGAAAAAGATGAGAGAAGGGAGGTGGCATAAAAAAAAAAAAAAAAATTTAGGTAAAAGACCTAATTTGCTATGATACCATATTATGTTATGGAATCGTTAGTTTCTATTGATACTGAGAGCTCTGTTATATAGAGAGAGCCTTACAAACAAGGAAAGACAATATACATAGCATAATCAAAGAGATTTTATTGTATAGTTTCTATAGTTACAATATTTCCTACAAAAAGAGCCTTTGATTCAGTTTTGTTAGTCAATGTCGAAACTTTAGTGAATCCCTCCATAGATTAAAGTTAGAGACTGATAATGCGTAAGGAAATTTATCAGTGATAAGATGTTTTGTCTGAGACAATATCTTGAATACTTCATCAATTTTTCTGATTTTGGGCAAAACCCTTGATCAGTTTTAAATTTTTTGAGTCAAATTCAGAATCACCAAAATGTCAATGAACAGAGAAATTAGAAATAAGAAAGAACATGTGGCTGCTCCGGCGGTTAATGTCATGATATCTCCGGCGGATCAAACATTCACCGCGGAGCTAACAACGGAGGCTAAATAGTCCCTCTCAGCTCCCATCACTTTCGCAGCCTCAACGCACTGAGCAGGCACAAGGGTTGCAGCAGAAGCCACGACCTTGTCCGTTTTAGCCATGTGCTCATCTTTTACAGAGCTCGACGAAGCGGCGGTTGCAGCCGCGATTGCAGCGACCGCGGTGGCCACGCCGGCGACGGAGACAGCGGCTTGAATCTGAGCGTTGTGGGCCCGCGTCTCCTCCTTNGTAATTAAGCAAAAATGATTATAGTATTTTTCAAAATAAATATAATCAAGAATCTGTCGAAGTTTGTTTTGCACGGGTTTAATAATTGATCATATAATATGTAGATTACGAAAAATTTCGATGCTATTTATATTTATTAGGTTTATAAGATCATTTAGTTGAATACTTAATTTACATGTATATTTTAATTTATATTTTAAATATCGAACCAAATAATTTTATTAAATATTATTGATACAATTTTAGCTTTTACATAAATATATATATAACAGTTTTATCGGCCAAGTAATTTTATTATCTCTATTGGAAAAATAGTTCAGAATAATAAAAGTTGTTCAAAATTAGTTGCATGACCATTATATATTAGTTATATAAGGATGTGTGTCAGTGTATGTAAAATAAGTTAGTAAATGCTACAAGAAAAGAAAAACAAAATAAAAGGATTTGTAAGAAGTCTACCATTTGCAATATAAAAAAAAAGGTTAGTAAAGGTCTTCCATTAACCGTAAAAAGGTAATTTCAAATTTGGAAGTAAATTATGTAATGCATGTTGCCTAAACTCGGACACTATGGGAGTTGACTTTGATTGGTCGGAATATAATTTTCCCCAAAGCAGCAATTTCGAAGCTTTGCGAAGGAAAACTAAAAAAAAAAAGAGTAATTTATACACAATAATGGAAACAGATGAAAATTAAGGAACCCAAATCAAAGATGACCGGCGATGATTAAGGTAAAAGTCTCAACCGACACTTTTGGCAGGAATTTTGAAGACATCGTAAGAGACCCACTTTCATTATTATTCCCTTTTCTTTTGTCAATTTTTGCAACACAAAACACGTTTAGAGTCAATGTCAACATCAGAATTCAGCAGTATAGTATATGGTTTCAAAAATCACAAAGTATGGTTTAAGCCTCTAGACCACACTAATTTTCGATCGTATTACTGAAGAGAAGCGAGAGGCAAGTGTTTGTGTAGCAAATGCTTGAATCTGCTTCAATTGGCAGCTACAAAGTATATAAGAAAAAGAAAGAAAAAAAACCTATTAGCAATCATAAAATTAATCAAAAAGATGGACCAATCTAATTCATTAAGCTCACATATGTTGTTTATGATTTTGAAAAATGTTGAGAATCAGTGTCCTCAATGACAGCTCTTGAGAGCATGTACAATGCAGAGAAGAGTGGAAAGAGGCATGTTGTATGATCATGTATTTTTCTAAAGTTAATTACCATCAAATTTCTTATTGTCTTCTACTTTTATAAAGAGACAATTAGAGGAGCCAACTTTCAGTTTATCCATGTTACGAATGATCTTGAAGATGATTCATCATATTATGTTTCTAAACTTCTGCTTGATTTCCCTATTAACAATAGCTACGTGAGCTTCTTGGAAGAGGACATTGACAGCTACACAGATTCTCATTAGGAGAACTTGTCCAAGGAAAATTTTGTTTTGGCACTTTTTGGTCTTCTGATTTTTAGTGATCATGAGTAAATTTCTATATCAATTAGCATTACTTAGTTGGAAAACTTAAAAAAAATCCCCTCTTGTTTCTTAATAATTATGACTTTATTATAATTATCTAACCATCTTCTCTTTTATGATTCGATGTTGTTTTAG
This sequence comes from Eutrema heterophyllum, assembly GCA_002933915.1. NCBI lineage: Eukaryota > Viridiplantae > Streptophyta > Magnoliopsida > Brassicales > Brassicaceae > Eutrema > Eutrema heterophyllum. The sequence continues at coordinate 37,856 of PKMM01011756.1, forward strand.
ATAATTAAAAACAAAATTCACGGATGTTTTGTTTCATTCTTATCTTTTCACATAATCAATATCCAAACACATTTCAAAAACACTCTCACTTCTCAATCACATTAAACAGTTTCATCTCCCTCTTGCTCAAGTTATTAAACCTAACTATAATACATCTAAATCTCTTGATCATAGTGAATACCTTGTATGCTACGTTCTCAATACGCTTTTTCTCTAACTCCATCGCCGAGAGTTTATCTGCTTGCACCTTCTGCCTCTCTTTCAGATCGATAGAAGAATCATGTCCATCATTTCAATTTCTTTTTTAATGAGGTCAAGTCTCACATGTGCATACCAATGCATAATCTTCACGAACAAGGCTTGGATCTTCTCCCAGCGGAGAGAAATGAGGTTGCATTCTTGAGAACATTTCCATTTTATCATACTCCTCCCATTTCACTCAAGTCTTCTTAAAAGGCAACGCTATAGCTGTAGACTCGTTCTTCTTAAAAGGTAACGCTAAAGCTTCATACTCGGGACGGAACAGAGTAAGGAGAATTTCATGGATTTCTGATCTCAGCAAATATGCGTCATTGGTTCCATACCGGTTCCTGGTGAAAATATTCATTTGTAAACTATCCGGATTATGAGGTTTGTTTTTAGAGACAATAACCGTTGAAGTAAATTCATGTCTTCTCATCATAGTTATAGGGATAAAACAATAATTGCACAAATTTTTGTTTACTCACCATTAATTAGTATAAACAATTTAAACCGTAGATCAATATGCTTCGATTTGGAAACTTGGCTTGAGATATCAGAGGCACTACATAATCACGGGAAGAACGTTTTCGTAAGCCAACTAGATCTCTACAAAGAGACATTATACCATATAGTGACGCATGGGTTCGATGTTGAAGGACTGTTATCACTGACCTACAATGGCTTAAAGCAAGCCAATATAATGGAAGAACAAAAAGCATAATGATAGAAATGGAACAAATTAACAGAGGCTGAAACTAACCGAAAGAGGAGAAGAGAGAAAACCTTACTTCCACTGGTGTTGTTGATTCAACTGGGAAGAAGGTATAGTTAAATAATGGTTTAACATTAATCATTCTCACTTCCTCGCTACTTCATATGCTGATTGCTGTTTATTTTTGTAGATGGTCTCCTTTGATTTCGACACTTTTTTATGTAGATATCTAAAGAGCATAACATCAACGAAAACAGTCCTAAAAGGAACAGAGAAGAAGACAAATTTGACTCAGACATTAGAGTGACAGATTCAACCGGAGAGAATGTAACTTTGTATGAAGTGGTTAGATTATTGGATACCTACAAAACTCTGCAACCTGACACTCCCAAAAGCACCTTGGAGGGACTGAAAAAGAGATTTTTTGTGCATGAAAAGCAAGGATTCGATGTTACAGATCATATAAAGCGGATCAACATGCTGATCTCTTTGAAAGATGAACAGGAACTTACAGAGGATAAAGTAAAAAATATTGAGAGAAGGAAGATATTGGGAGCTATTAAATAGGAAAATATTAAAAAAAATTGGAAAGAAGTTGATGGCAAGATTCTCGAGCTGCAGAGTTGAGGGCAAGATTCTCGAGCTGCAGAGAGAAGTTAAAAGGAAGATTTTCGAACTGCAGAGTGAAGTTGAGGGCAAGATTCTCGAGCTGCAGAGAAGTTAAGAGGAAGATTCTCGAGCTGCAGAGTGAAGTTGAAGTGAAGTTGAGAAAGACGAATGAGGCTATTGAGAAAGAAATTGTTGCAGTCTTGTGAAGAAGATTTTGGCAAAAAGATTCGAGATTTGCATGTTATTTTGGGAACTCTTTAGAAACAAAACTATTATGAGCTCTAAAAACTCAGTTTTTGTAAATAAAAGCTATATTATTAGATGTAAGTTCTAACTATGATTATATATTCTAAGCTATGTTTTGCCGAGAACTATGATATGCTCCCTCGGCCCTTTTATTTATGCTGAAAACTTTCAGTTATGTTTTGTCAATGGAAAACTATGATTATCCTTGGCTTTTGTTTCTAACAATGATTTGTTCTTTGACTTTAGTTATTTATATTTATGCGTACTTAGTTACTCTTTGGTATTATTAATCTGATCTCTTTGTTATTTAACTTAATTTTGCAAATTGTGAAAATATTCATTTGTAAACTATCCGGATTATGATGCTTGTTTTTGGATGATAATAACCATTGAAGTAAATTCATGTTCTTCTCATAATAGTTATAGGAATAAAAAAAAAAAAATTTATTTAGTGCACAATTTTTGTAAAATATTTTATTGAAAAATAGTCATTGAGTAATGTCTCTTTAAATCCATGATCCAATAAGTCCCCTAAATTTCATAAGATGTAGTTAATGGGTTCTTTGTAGATTTTCAAAATTTAGTCTTAGTTTACTATGTATTTTACAATGATACGATTGTTTTTTTTTTCTTGCTTTTAAAACTCAATTGTTATGCTTTAGATCTCATTTGATTTGGTTAATTATTGGCAATGTAACAACCATTTCTATTTTTTGTCGACTAACTAATACCACTTAAAACTTGTTAAAATTAACATATCAATATGGCTTATTGGTATATTATTTCTACATGATAAAGATCAATATATTATTTAGGTAAATAGATGGAATGTCATGATTTAAGTAGTTCAATTTCATTTCAAATAGCTATAACAAAGATATCGTAAATTCGAATATGAATAAATTTAAAAAATTAGTTCATATGGCCCATTATGGGCCCAAATCAGATGGCGTGAGCCCATTATGTATCTCACGGTTACTCTACACGAGATAAAACTATTGATGCAGTGTGTTTGTAGTCAACGACTCAACGCTGTCGTTCTCACAAGAAGTCTCCATTTTTCACGTGATTTATTTGCCTCTTTTTAACTTTGTTATTAAATATTTCTTCTAAAGTATTACAATGAATAATGGGAAATTAAGCAAATGAAAGTTATGTGTAACGTCCTTTTCTATTTCACAGATTGTAGTTCTGTTCAAAGTTCAAACTCAATCATTTGAACAAAAAAGGTAGAGGTTGAAAAAGAGGTTGAAATGATATTGTTGTTAGTGGTGAGTTTAGCACTCTCCGGTTTAGCCTAGTTTGAATCGAGACCGATCCTATTGATTCCGATCAACGACAGTTCGAATTCGGAAGGAAGGACCACGAAGCGGCTGCCGACCTTCGAGATCGGAAGGAAGATTCACGAGCGATAACCAACATACGAGTCCGGTAAGCACCGAACTCATCGCGGCTGGCTTTGAACGTAAATTGAACTCCTTATCTTGAACCGAGATCGGCCCAATTGACTCTGATCGACGACGGTTCGAGATCGGTAAAGAAAATGACACCGAGCGATTGCCGGCCAACGACCTACCGAGTTCGTCGGTATCAACCCATCGTAATCAAAACCCACTTCCGGAATTCGCGGAAAAATGCATATCTTACTTTTGCTGAAATTACGGAAAAAGTCATATCTTACTTTTTAATCTGAATCAAGTTTTAAGCCGCCAAAGAATATTATAAAGAAGGAGATCTCAGAGCGAGAAAGGGGGGGGATTAATCATGACACATTTCAGAGAGAGAAAGTGAGAGCTCGAAATCCGACCTCAATTTCATTACCGATCTCAAAACATTTTGTAACTCCAACGAGTTCAACTTAATAAAAACGAGATTTCGATCAATCTGTCAATTTCTTATCTTTGTGTGATTTCTACAATCAACGATTGTTAGTGCAAGAAGTTGATATACAAATATATGAAGAACAAGTAAACTGAAAGAAGATACGAGGTATTTGATGATGTTTATCAAGACTTCCGAAAAAAAGATGGAACATGAAGTTACATGGTTTGGAACACTAAAATATGATGCGGTGTTAGTATATGATGTTGTCAGAACAGAAAGGACGTAAATCACTTATGGTTATGAATCTTATGATGTAATTCAAGATATGTACAAACGGGTCACGTTCTTTAGAGTTTTGTATGCCATTTTATGGAGGACAAAAAGTTTTGGAGATTCAACTACGAAGATTATATTGAGAAAGAATAATTCTCTTGTCGTATGATTAGAGAGTTGAAACTTTGTGTTTGCTAGAATTGGTGGATGATGAGCTAAAATATGCTTTAGTGTAGTGTTAATATGATTAGGCAAGATCTTGCCGTAGAATTTGTTTAAATGATTACGAGGGAGAGTTTTTGAAGATTACGCATATTGTCGAAACTCGTTAATTTTTTGTGTTTTGCATGCTTTTAATTTCTAATGAAATTTTTGAAGATTAGACACATTACCAAATTTTGGTAAATTCGTTGTCTTCCATTCTTTCTATATCTGTATATGAATCTAAATAAGTAATAAAAAGAAGTAACGAGAAAAAAGAAAAAAAAAGGAAGTAACAAGAATTAAAGTTTTTGTTGTGGAAAACTGGAAGTGGAAGTGTACAATGCACCTAGCCGCAGGGAATAACAATCTTCTGTTTCTCACAATACCGTAGCTGCTTCTAGCGTTTTCCGTATTTAACCGCTATATAGTTTAAATGTCCCCACTTCCAGAACTTTCACCAAACGCCAATCACCACCGTCTGATCTTAAATTTACGCGTGTACGCTCCAGATTTCATGATGACAACTAATCCTAGCGCCTATAATAATCCCCGTTTAGCCATCACATTATCATCACTGAACACAAAGAACAAAAAAAAAACACTCTCCTCTCATCACATTTCTCTAGATCCTCCAAAATCACGTGCTTCTCACATGGCTCCGGAGCTTACACAAACCACCGCCGCTAAATCCGCCGTGACGATAGCTAAACCGTCACCGCAAATCTACAGCGGTGATCGAGCTTACGTGACATTTCTCGCCGGAAACGGTGATTACGTGAAAGGAGTCGTTGGTTTAGCCAAAGGATTAAGAAAAGTCAAATCCGCGTATCCACTCGTTGTGGCGATATTACCAGACGTTCCGGAGGAACACCGTCGTATACTTTTGGAACAAGGTTGCATTGTCCGTGAAATCGAACCCGTTTACCCACCCGAGAACCAAACTCAATTTGCTATGGCTTATCACGTCATCAATTACTCCAAGCTACGTATCTGGAAGGTACTTACGTACGCCGCCGTTTTACCACCCGTTTTGTGTTTTGATAAATAATACGTCGTCAAGCGATACGTCGTCGTTTAGGAGAACATGGAGAGAGAAGACATAACAATGTTAGTGAACAAATGGTGGGACAAATACAACGATGATTCCTTGGATTACAAGAAATCTGTAGCAAATCTCGACACAGAGATCGATCTGGCGAATCTGAAGCCGTTTATCACCGCTCTTACTGAAGCTGGGCGGGTCAAGTACGTGACCGCACCGTCCGCTGCTTGAATGGTCGATATGTCAGGAGTTAAGTTGTCGGTGGAGTAGGCTTTTTTTTCTTTCTTTTGGTTCTTTCTCCGGGCAACAAGTAGATTGGGGGGTATTGTGTCGGGTCGACAATCACACATGCTGTCTCTGGTTTCAAGTGCTTTGGAGGTTGACATATCATTTGTTTACTTTTTTGTTTTTTTTCCTTTGTCTATAATGTGTGCTTTCCTGAATTTTAAGCGTGCATTTTCGATTCTCAAATTTGAATATCAAAATAAATTAGGGCTGGACATTCGGTTAATTGGTTCGGTTCGGGTTTTTGTTTTTTTTGGTTTTAAAATTTTAGGTCGATTAAATTCTATTTCGGTTTGGTTCGGTTCAATAAAGCCCGAACCAAACTGGGTTCCTGTGGTTTATTCCTCTAAAATTTGATTATTTTAATTCAGTATTGAGAATTTGTCCCTTGTAGCCGCTAATTATCTTATGAAGTTCCCCTTTGATTATTCCTCTAAAATTTGTCGTCCTGTCCACGGCTTGTGCTGTATTACACACGAGAAAGTTAAATTAAATCCTGAATGAGACCTAAAATTTTAAAACCGAAAAATCCGAACCGAATCAATTAATTGAATGTCCAGTCATAATGTTTTAGGTGAAATAAACCGAACCGAAATATCCAAACCGAATCAATTAACTGAATGTCCAGTCATAATGTATTAGGTGAAATAAACCGAGCCGAAAACCGAATAAATTTAGAAATATGTCCAAAACCCTATATGGTATTTTATGAGTTTGGTTTTAATTTGGTTACCCAATCGGTTAACGCTTAATAAACCAAACCAAACCGAAAACCGAATAAATTTAGTAATATGGCTGTTTGGGTTATTCGGATTATCCGAACCCAAACCCAAACCAAATAACGTTATTCGGTTTCGTTTGGTAAATATGCCCAGCCCTAAAATAAATAGTGTTTAATTTCGGTTCTATTGTGTTCAGCCGCTCAAAGGAACCTGAGTCTGTTTCGAATGTTCTAAAAGTTCGAATCGTGTAAATAAAATAATACTAGAAAGGAACACTGATCATAAAAGTGATATAGTGAGGAAGAAAATGCAAAAACTTGTAGAGTAGTTAAAGGAAAGTACAAAAAGAGTGAAATGATTCGAGTTTGAGATGAGAGACGAAGAAGAAGAATATGATAATAAATCTTGGTTTTGTTTTTTTAGTACTAGCGAAACAGACCCCTTCTTTGTATCACAAACCAAACAAGCAAAGAGGAATCTGGCTAACCTCCTTTCTATGCCTGCACATCACAGCACCGTTTAACTGTCTCAGACTCTGATTCTACCCAAAATTGCATTTAAAAAGAGATAAGAGTAGGCTCATTATTTATACCTTGTTTGCGATGTTGTTGGAGAGACGGTCAAGTCGCTCGTAGAGTCCTTCTCCAGACGTGGCACATGTGCTCTGAATGTACCTGTTGTTACAATGATTACATGAGGTTACATAGCTCATATGTCAAGTGTGTATCCAGAGAGCTAGTTTCTGTGTTTTCTTCGCTCACCAGTGTCGTTGGCGGAGAGAGTGAAGCCCAAGCTTGTCATTTATCTCAGCAGCTTTCATTGCGTTGGGAAGATCTTGCTTGTTAGCAAAAACAAGCAGAGCTGCATCCCTCAATTCATCCTGCCCAAAAAAAACATCACAAAGTCAAAACCAAATGATCCGAGTTATCCTTTTAAGGAATTGGTGCTTAAATATACAAAAGCACAGAGGTAAAAGTTGAAGTTACCTCATTCAGCATTCTGTGAAGCTCGTCCCTGGCTTCAACAACACGATCACGATCGTTGCTGTCCACGACAAAGATAAGTCCCTGTGTGTTCTGGAAGTAGTGCCTCCACAATGGACGGATCTGGATGAGCAAGAAGGAAACCATTAGTAAGAGTTTGATCACAATTCCACGAACAGAACTCAAATGAGATAACATAGTCCATAAAGATTAAAAAAAAAAATGTTAATACGGGAATGTCAGCCAAAAAACGGCATCTCTCTGAGAATCAAAGTATGATCAAAATTCCGGTTGATTTTGATTTAGCTTATCAATTGTAGAGTGCTGGTGTAGGAACATAATACCAACACTGAACCTAGTAAGCAACCCATTTTTGAATAAACGACATCTTATTCAAAATCTGTATTAGGAAATAGGACGATACCTTGTCTTGACCCCCGACATCCCAGACGGTAAAACTAATGTTCTTGTATTCGACAGTCTCAACGTTGAACCCTGAAAACAAAACAACAACTGTCCCCTTCTCCTACAAAACAAGTAAAACATTCAACAAAAAAATCACATGAAGTTACTCAATTATATCGGATCTCTTTCGCATACTCGGGTCTGGATCGAATCAATATCTCAATTACCAATTATAAAGATCTGATTACGGAGAATCAACGACTGTTCGACCTGGATACAAGAGAACAGCCTGATCTACAATTCAGTAAATCGAGAGAGAGAGAGAGGGAGGGAGGGAGGGAGGTCAACGTACCGAAGAAACCACGCCGCACGAGATCTAAGCTCCGATGGTCGTCCACACGAGATCTAAGCTCCGATGGTCGTCCAAGAAATGGCCTTCGAACGTTTCACGATGCTTTTTTGTGGGACACAACAAAAAAAAATCTTTACTTATATAACCCAGTGAGTGAGCGTTAAAAAATACATCGAATACAGTTTATTGTTTTTATATCATTTGTGCAATTTATGTTATGGGTTAACACAATTCGGCCCATCGTTTAATCAATAGTATCGATCAACAAACCAATTTAAATCTCACCTTCTAAGATAGNAGAGAGAGAGAGAGAGAAGGAATCAACGGAATAAACGTACCGAAGAAACCACGCCGCACGAGATCTAAGCTCCGATGGTCGTCCAAGAAAAGGCCTTCGAACGTTTCACGATGCTTTTTTGTGGGACACAACAAAAAAAAATCTTTACTTATATAACCCAGTGAGTGAGCGTTAAAAAATACGTCGAATACAGTTTATTGTTTTTATATCATTTGTGCAATTTATGTTATGGGTTAACACAATTCGGCCCATCGTTTAATCAATAGTATCGATCAACAAACCAATTTAAATCTCACCTTCTAAGATAGGCCCATTGGGCTTCCCGACAAAGAAATTGAGCGTTCAGTTTATAAATGAATCTTCATATAAACGACGTCGCAAGATATCTTCGTCTGGTGTTAGTTAACCGGGTGTATAAGTTAACCAACCAAAGCGGGTTTGTTGACATATAAGCTTTCATGAGAATGAATCATATCCATTCATTGTTCTCGAATTGGTCGGTCCTTGTGTCTGATCAATTGCGTAAAATGGTTATTTCATTAATGGTAATGATTTGCGCAACCCAGAACGGCAGAGTATTACACTCTCCGGTGAGCTCGGATTGAATCGACTTTCATTCTCCGGCGAGCTCGATAAGTCCTAAGAGAAAGGAAGAAGACGACTCTCATTTTGTTAACCCTAAACTGTAAAATAGAGGGCCAGGGCCTAATATTTTATTTACAGGGCCGGGATTAGCCCTGGGATTTAAAACCCTTGACAACATCCCTAGTTTCGGTATTGATCCCTGAAAGATCTTTTTCTTTCCAATCTCATCTGTTTCCTCTCGTCCATTACTTTCAGGTGAGATTCCAACAGAAAGCCGTTGAACATCCTCACCAAAGATCTCTTGGACAGCACTTCTTGAATTGGATATCCTTGCTCGCTACCGTTCAATGGTAAGAATGACCCCATACATTATATTTAGTTGTATCTTTCAATACCTTTGCCAAATACAATCTGATTGAAGGATACCAAGTTAAAAAAGATCTTCCGTATTTGTGTTCGTGGCAATGTAGGAGAACGTGACCGAAGATGATGCAAGGGAACAATTTCTAGGGATATCGAAGGCACTGTCATATGGGACTTCGGTGTTTTTTGGCGTACAGACGATAGATGATCAGATTGGACTTTTCCCTGTACAAATCATTCTTGCTATCAACGAATATGGGGTCAGTTTTAAATGCTATACATTTTTTTTTTGTTATTGTTGTTTGACATTCAAATGTTTTTTGTTGGATTTGAAATTGATGTTTGCTTTGTTGTAGGTTCACTTTTTTCGACCGGTTCCTAAAGAGCATCTGCACTCGGCCAAATTACGCCAAGTAAATAAATTTGGCAGCAGTGACAATGGTTTCATTTGCGAAATGAGAGTCGCTGGTGCTCTTCACACGTTTAGATTTGTGACAAAACAGGTAAGAGTAATTTCTTACAAAATATTCGATTTGGGCAACTTTTAAATGTGAATCATCGTGTTATTGTTGTCCGCAGGGAGAAGAAATACGTGCTGCTCTACGAACACANTGAAATGTTGTTTAAATCTGTCTTTGGTATTGTATTACATCATCTTATTGTTTATTCTCGATCTTCCTTATTGCCCATTTCAGTTACTTACGATCATGTTTTACAGATCTTTTTCTGGTTGGCTTAGTCTTGAATTGTAGATCAAAAGCTTTGGTGTTGTATTAAAAATCTTGATTTAGGATTTGTTTCACCAATTTACATCTTATGAGAATCAGTTTTTTTGCTTGAGTGGGAACAAATGTTGTGTTGGAATGAAGGTTTATGTAAAGGGGAAAGAATGTGGAGATCGACTCTCGGTCTCGGTGGTTTATACACATGTATATCAATTCTAGGCTCCTTTAATTCTCCACTGTTGCAGTATATTTGGCTTATCTGGTTGCTTCACGAATCAATGGAATTAAATTTCTTGAATATAATATCTATTCCAATTGAGATAGGATGATACTTCTTACCTCTTCTTTGAAGTTAAAAACTCCATTATATCGCAAGGGGATGTAGGTGTTGCAGAAAGTATTGACAAATGATCA
>PKMM01011757.1:0-39085 GCA_002933915.1 Eutrema heterophyllum
AGTACTAGTTATACCAATTGGATAATACTTTCGATTACTGAAATCAGAATATTTTATATTTTATATTATACTTTGTATATGGATTCCGTTAAAAAGCCATCATCCAAGAACTCACTCTCTCTCTCTCGTAGTATTTTAATTTTTGTTTGTCGTCTCTATTTTAATGTAAACCATGATCCAATGATTAACTTTTTCATTTTGTTTTTGAAAAGTGATGTTGTGGTCTTCAATACGACAATTGAGGTCTAAATGTTTCGAAATATCTCTTGGTAACATATTCCACTGTTCCACATAACTCCATACATGTTACTTACTGGACTATTCTTTCATTTGTCATATGGCAATTTTGGCAATTACATATGCATATGGCAATTTTGTCCAATATACAAACTTAAACCTTGTTACCGAGAGAGAGAGAGAGAGAGAGAGACCAAAAGCAAATTTGTTACATTTTTTTTTTATCATTCAAATGTTTAGAAAAATTAACAAGAACACACGATGATGAAAATCTAAATGGATAAAGTCAATATGCCAAATTGAAAAGAGTAAAATCTAGGAAACAAAGCATAATCGAAATGTTCAATATCAATAGTGTGAATCATGGGAGAGTGGGGATTCTTATTTATTTAATTTTTTTTTTTTGTGGAAGCTCCACCGAAATTGGGTAATGGAAAATGAAAACCCACTTAAATCTTTGCTTTTTCCAGTGCACCAAAGAACCTATATGCTCCTGTCATCATCTATGAAGCAATATCTTGTTTAATCTGAAGTGGTTTTGAGTTTTGAATGAATCTAAATCTATCAACATTTGGAATTATAGATCACTATTGGCTTACCAAACCGGTGTCCCTCTAAGATCATCAATTCAACTCATGAGTTTTGGTTAACCCGTTGACGTTTTGTATGATCATCATTTTGGAATGTCCATCCTGGAAGATCTGAATCCCCAAACAGCAAACAGCAAAATGGGAACTGCTTTGTAGAAATTTAGAGAAACTTGTTTCACACATCATCGAATCTGCCATATTTAAATATTTCCACAACATTAGCTAGTGTTTGTATTAAACTAATAAGAGTTAGGAGAAGCGTGTACCTTCTTTAGCCTCTCATCAATTCAAAGTTTTAGAATGTGTTGTCATTAAAGCTTAAAACCTTTTTTTTTTAATTACCTTTTATATTGGGGTTAAATTTTTATGAATGGTATAATTAAATTCATCGTTTTTCAACCCTTATATAAACCTTTTGATTACCTTTGGAGTTTTGTTGTTTCGCGGTTCACTATCAAGAAAGCTCTCGCATGTGCTCAGAGTTAATATCTTCTTCTTCCTTTATTCTGTCAGCTTAATTTTCATATATGTACATTTCCTAAATAAATTAATATAATAAAATGTTACTTGTAGATAGACTAACAAATATTCATGACGAAAGATGTTATACCGGAGGAGGGAGAGGAGTAATGCAACTGTGAATAGCGGAGAAGATACTGGCGAGATAAAACGAGAGAAGAAGAGGAATTGGTTATTTCATATTTGTATTGATGTGCGCGAGAAGAGATGTGATGACGACCTAGTGAATGAAGCTCCTTTAACGAGTAATTTTTTGGTCTTCTTTTTGCTTCTAAGATAGAAGAAGCGACGCCATTGTTGAGCTCTGGTTGTGGATGGTGCGGAGGAAGAATTGAGTCGAGAAACGTAAACTTAACAATAACAAAAAGGATTCAAAAACGAATTAACACGGTTTATACCTAAGCGACTAAACCGATCCAAAAAAAAGAAAGAACCAAGAGTTTAAAGTAGAGCACGCTGAAACGATGTCGTATTCAACTTCATCACGTCACGTGGCACGCATTTAGATGTGAGAAGGATAGGAACAGCCCCGACCCGACCCGACTCGATTCGACCCGATCCTTTATCTTACACAACAGAACTATTCACTATATCATGTAAATTGCTTTGTTCAACACGACAAATAATACCAAGTCGATCCCTTCTTTTTAGCCTAATCGACGAGAGTTTCAGTCTCCGTTAAATCTTGTCTAGGGTCAGAGTTCCCGCGATTGATTTTGTCGACCTCATCGGTTTTGTTGATCTCGAAAGGGGATCAGTTTTGGAATGGGTGGGGAAGGAGATTCTAATGAGCCGCAGACCGTCGTTGAAGGAGAGGCGGTTTCCGTGAACGTCAGGTGCTCGAATGGCTCGAAATTCAGCGTGAGGACGAGCCTTGATTCGACCGTCGAGTCTTTCAAAGCTTTGGTAGCGCAGAGCTGCGACGTGCCTGCTAATCAGCAGCGGTTGATTTACAAAGGAAGAATCCTCAAGGATGATCAGACGCTCCTGAGCTATGGTACTCTTATACTTATCCTCTTTGATTATTTCTGTAGGGATTCATATTGTTTGGTGGATTGATTTGATTTCCCTTGTATTTGTGTTAGGTATTATTTTTTTTATATAATTTTTCATTTCTCCTCTTGGAACTTTCCATTCTTTATGCATCCAAGATTTTATATAAGAGTTTTGATCCGGACAACTCTTTTTTTGGGAATAGCTAATGATCATTTCTGATTTTTGTACTGAAGTAAATAAGAAAAGAAGGTTCCTTTTCAGCATGTTTAAATGTATATTGTCTTCACGCCGCCCTGAGCCTCTGCTTATTTGATGTGTGCTTCTGATGGATATCTACTAGATCATTGGGAAAATAAAATGATTAAGATTCGTTAAAACGTTTTGCCTAGTTGTATGGTGAACCTTACTGTTCTCTTCTCTGTGAACTATTTTACCTCTAGGTATACAGGCGGATCACGCTCTTCATATGGTTCGAGGCTCTGCGCCTTCATCAGCACCTCCTGCTGCAAATGCTGTAAGCCAAACAACTACACCTAGTGTTACTCGAGGAGTTGGTGCCAATGATAGCCCAAATACCGTAGGAGAATCTTTGTTTCCGGGGCTTGGATTTAATCTTTTGGGTGGAGGAAATGCCATGCCTGAGTTTTTTGGAGCTGGTCTTCCGGATCTTGAGCAAGCACAGCAACAACTAGCCCAAAACCCGAATATGGTTAGAGATATGATGAATACACCAGCCATTCAGAATCTTATGAACAACCCAGAACTTATGAGGACCTTGATTATGAGTAACCCTCAAATGCGTGAGCTTGTAGATCGCAATCCCGAGCTTGGCCATATACTTAACGACCCGAGCATCCTTCGGCAAACTTTAGAAGCTGCGAGAAACCCAGAGCTTATGCGCGAGATGATGCGAAATACTGATAGAGCGATGAGTAATATTGAATCTACTCCTGAGGGATTCAACATGCTTAGGCGTATGTATGAAAATGTACAGGAACCATTGTTGAACGCTACAACAATGTCAGGAAATGCTGGAAACAATGTCGATTCTAATCCATTTGCTGCTCTCCTGGGGAATCAGGGCGCTACACAAGGTAGAGATGTTTCTAACAATCCCACGACCACCAATGCTGAAACAGGCACAGGGAATGCTGTGCCGAATACAAATCCACTTCCAAATCCTTGGGGTGCTGCGGGTGGTAAGAAACTATAAGACTGGCTTGCACACGAAAAATTGATTAGAGATGGAAGTGTTCATAAATATATGTTGGTTATTCTTATGTTTACCACACTAGTTCAGGAACAATGTGGTATAATAGTTTGTTGATGTAGTTCTCACAGAGTTCGTTTTCATTAATGGTTAGGGTAAGTAAACAACTTTCTTGTCAGCATTTTGTAGATAAAGATGACAAGATGCTGACAATAGTGCAATAGTGCAATAAAGATGACTGAACTTTTGGTGCTCTTACTTGACAGGCCAGACAACTACGCCTGGAAGGACGAATTCAGGTGGAGATACTAGAGCCCCTGGCCTTGGTGGCCTCAGTGGTCTTGCTGGCCTTGACGGCCTTGGTGGACTGGGCATACTAGGTGGGGATCCAACGGTTGGTGCTACTCCAGATGCCTCTCAAATGAACCAGATCTTACAAAATCCAGCCATGTCACAGATGATGCAAAGTTTACTTTCCAATCCACAATACATGAATCAGGTAATGCCTGGATTTAATATACTTCAGGCATTGGTTGTTGTTATTGATAACATGTTTTTAAAATTATCTTTCAATTCCAGATCATGAGTCTCAACCCACAACTCCGAAGCTTGATGGATTCAAGTCCTCAGGTGAGGGAAATGATGCAGAACCCAGAGTTCCTCCGTATGCTTAGCTCCCCGGAGGCAATGCAGGTCTGTTCAGCCTCCTCACATTTGCCTCTGTTGTCTTTATGCAGTTGGTCCCTTCACAGAAGATTTTTGTATCTTTAAGCTATTTCAACGTGATGAAGTTTCTCCAGCCTAATGTTTGTGGAATTGTTTTTGGTCCTTAGCAAATGATGACTCTGCAGCAATCACTTTTCTCTGGGAATAGGAATACAACCAGCCAGTAAGTGAGAGTTCCCTTTGCTGTTTCTTAGGTTCTTAAATTTAGTTGAGAAGTAACATGTCCTTTGTATTTTTGGTTTTGCTTCATGTTCAAATGATGTGGTATAGTTAATTATTGATGGTTGGCAATTGAAATATTGACTAAAGCTTGGACTGAATCATGACCGATGTAATGCAAGTACTCTGGTTTTTTCTCCATCTGGAATCTGGAAGATAATAAGTTTGGTTTACTGGGCTGGGTTTGAAATCATTAGTAACCTTTCAAAGACTGTGAAGTATGGTAATGCCTGAAGTAAACTTGAACATCGACATAGGGATGGCCTTGTATTGTGTTTTTTCTTTTTTCCTTCAACATAGTTATCACTGTTTTAATTTCGATAAACTAATGCTGATCAATCTCATTTTTCTTTTATTTTAGGGTTCCAGGGCAAACTGGTGCTACCACAGGTACTCTTGGAATTAGATATTAATTGTGTATCCACAACTCACAGGCCTTAGTTACATCACTTAGTGTCCTCATTGTCGCTTTATATGCTTTCATGGTGCTAGTCACTTGTATGTCTGTCTTTGCACATAAATGTTTTTTGGGGTGCAATGAATGGATTGAGTACGCAATGGCGCACAGGGAATAACGGGGGGTTGGATTTATTGATGAATATGTTTGGCAGTCTTGGTGCTGGCGGCTTAAGTGGTGCGAACCAATCCAATGGTGAGATGCAGTTCTCTAGACCCTTGTCTAATATACTATGAGATGGTTCGATTGAACATACATTTGTTTTTTTGGTCTTGTGGCCCAGTTCCTCCTGAAGAGCTTTACGCCACACAATTGCAGCAGCTTGAGGAAATGGGTTTCTTTGACAGAGCAGAGAACATTAGGGCGTTGCGTGCAACCAACGGCAATGTTAACGCTGCTGTAGAAAGACTCTTGGGGAGTTTCGGCCAGTGATAACAAAGGTTCGTTGACTTTTATCGTCTTTTTGTTTTTGATTTTATGGAAATCTTATATTATACTATCATATTATATTTTTATAGGGGTCAACTTGTGGATACAAAATCCGCATTGATACGGAATTGGTTTTTATAGCAGCTGGTCTTCTTCTCAACACTGCCCCCAAAAAAACTTTTTCCTCATTCTTTTTTTTCCCCTTCCAAATGTACACTCTCAGACGAATTTCTCTTTAAAATTGTTTTTTTTTTTTTCTGCAAAAATTTCTTTAAAATTGTTATTTTGTTCTGGGATTGTCGAATTGTTAATACCTCTTATTTTTTTCCCGCAATTGTTACGTTTTTGTTGAATTAAAAAAGAAATATATATATATAAAAATTGAACGTTGCTATGTTTGTGATGCCGTTTGGTCTTTTTTGTTTCTTTGTTGTAACTGGTTAGGAGAACTTGGATTATAAGCCCATTAGATATAAAGTTGGCCCAACAAATAAAAAACTGACGGAAATAAAAAAAAACGTGGTTTCAAACTGCAAATATGATAAACCGTCTTCCTTACACAATAAACCGCTCTGTTCCTCAACTGAAGTTAACTGTCTCCCTGTTCCTCCACAACTTCCTCCCCACGTAACCGTCTCCTTCATCTTCTACTTAAGCAACCCTTTCTCTTACTTCTAACTTTTTTTCTTTCTCCCATCACTTTCTCTACGTAATCACTATGACCACCAATAATTCCGATTCTGATCCCAATTTCCGCATACCACTTCCTCCTACTTCTAACGCAATCACGCCTGCCTACCCTAATCCAAATCTCCAACTTGCTTTATCTCCAAGTTACGATCAGAGCCCTAGAAAGAAACGCACCAAAACCGTTGCTTCATCCTCTACCTCTTCACCAAAACCAAAACACACCAAAAGGCCGGACCCAAATGCCCCCAAAATCACACGTCCTTGTACCGAATGTGGCAAACAGTTTTGGTCTTTGAAAGCTCTTTTTGGTCACATGAGATGTCACCCTGAGCGTCAATGGCGTGGCATCAATCCTCCTCCTAACCACCGTGGCTCCGCCGCGGCTTCATCATCGAAACAGCTAAACCAGAGATCGCCGAATTGGCTCTCATCTATGTCCGAACAAGACCATGAAGTCGCGTCTTATCTCTTAATGCTGTCTGATGCCACACCTTCATCATCAAGTAGTGTTGACCGGTTCGAGTGTGGAGGATGCAAGAAAGTGTTTGGATCACATCAGGCTTTAGGAGGACACAGAGCGAGTCACAAGAACGTTAAAGGATGTTTTGCAATCACAAACGTAACCGATGATCCTATGACGGTTACTTCTACGTCTAGTGATCAAGATCATCAGGGTAAGATTGTTACGTTTTCGGGGCACCATAAGTGTAATATCTGTTTTAGAGTGTTCTCGAGTGGTCAGGCTTTAGGAGGTCACATGAGATGTCATTGGGAGAGAGAAGAGGAGACGAACATCGGTGGTGCGTTTGATCTGAATGTTCCTGCAACAGTACAGGATCCTTCTACTTTGGACACATCAGAGTGTTCATTAGATCTTAGGTTAAGACTTTAATTAGTATATATATATATATATAGTTATTGGATGTTTGCTTCTAATAGTATAGGATAATGTTGTTAATGTTGTGATTTGATGATCTGTATAATGTATTTTGGATGTTGGTGTATCCTGTGTATTCTTCTATATATATGCTTAATAAAGAAATATGTTCTAACTCTTCGTTTTCGATTTATACTAATTTTCTGGTGTATTGTCATGTGAAAATTGCAAAATATGAAAATAGACCAGAAAAGTTACTACAAAAAGAAAGTAGAAGATATACACTAGAAGAATCAGAATGTAAATCATTACTCCGGGCATTACAAGCGGCGTATGGTCTCTTGGATATCATAAGGTAGAGTTTGAAGGAGATAATCTAAACATCAATCAATTCATCAATGGTCCCAAACTTCAACACTATGTGGAAGCTATAAAGAGATGGAGCAATATGTGGAAGCTATAAAGAGATGGCGAATACTTGTGCTGATTTTTTAGTTAGGAAAGCCATTTTAGATCCATTACAATGGTATTTGTATAATTGCTGTCTATTCGCTTGTAAACAAGGATCATAATTTGCAAAATCAAAAAAATACTTAGTCGGAAAAAAAAATATAGAAGAACAACCCTAATTACAAAAAATAAAAATATATATTGATATTGTGATAAGTATACAAATTTTAGTATGGCAAATTCATGTTGTCTCCTTAATTTACATGAAACACAAATATGTTGGCAAACTCATTTTTGCGGTTTTTTTAGCCACCTTCCGCAAAGATTTGAAAAAACGGCTCCATGGCTTCACTTCACATCTGATAAAATTGAAATGGTTGAAGATACGCAAAACGACATGGATAAAATTGGAAAAATTGTGTAGTTGCTTTTTTGACAAAAATAAAAATAAAAAATTGCAAAACGGTGGAAGTTTTCTTTTTCTTTTAACAAAAAAAGTTTTCTTTTTCTTTAATTTTTTCTTCTTTTGCCGTGATGGTGGGATTTTTTCATTTATCACTAAACTTATGGAGTAATAGGATTGGAACTAGGCCTGGGCAAAATAACCTAGAACCGAAAAAACGAATCGAAAAGAACCGAACCGAACCGAAAAGAACTGAACCGAAATCGACAAAATATCCGAATGATTACCAATTTTTCAGAACCGGAACCGAACCGAGAACCGAATGGGTACCCGAAATAAAATTATATACCCAAAATATTATTATATTTAGACTTGATATAACACAATTATCCAAAATTACAATTATAAACCCGAAGATATTAGTTTTTTAGACCGAAATAACCGTAATATCCAAAATAACCAAAATATCCGAAAATTCTTAATTATATTTGTCAAAAGTTAACCAAATTTTATTTAAATTTAACAAAATTTTTAATTTTTAAAAAAAATTTCGGGTATCCGGAACCAAGCCGAACCCGAACCGAATTTCTAAAATACTCGAATGATTACCAATTTTTTGGAACCGAAAGAACCGATCCGAACCCGAACCGAACGCCCAGACATTTGGAACTGTAAAAGAAAATCTCAAATGTATAGCTAACAATGAGGCGTTTTGAGAAAATTAAACCTAACAGCTGATAGAACAAATTAGTATCACGAAAGGTTAATTAGTATTATTCTTGCCAAGTTTCTTTGTTTGACTTGATCTCAAACTCACCACAATTAATCTCATTCTATCATATATCGATTAGATCTTATTCCGCTAAAGAATCTTAGTGTTATATCTAATCCAAGATAACCAGCTAGCTTTAACATATATATAATTTAAGACTAAGATTGAATCTTAAAAAAATATTAATAATCTGAAGATTCAGATGCATTATAGGTAAGCACGCGGAACTAATTATACAACATGCACGAACCCTAATCCGAGACAGTTTTCAATTAATCTTCTCGAATCTATTAAACAATTATTTGT
The DNA here is from genome assembly GCA_002933915.1 of Eutrema heterophyllum. Taxonomy (NCBI): domain Eukaryota; kingdom Viridiplantae; phylum Streptophyta; class Magnoliopsida; order Brassicales; family Brassicaceae; genus Eutrema; species Eutrema heterophyllum. The sequence continues at coordinate 8,882 of PKMM01011757.1, forward strand.
TCAGTTGTCCTTCAAACTAGTGCGACACACAACCTTCGTGAATATTCAACTACTAACTCTTTTTAATAACAATAATTATCGTTTACAGCGATGCCTGTTAATATATAAATGCATCAAAAACAACAAGAAGAATCTTCCCCTGAGATTTCTTCAAGAAAATACTAATTTTTTTTTAATGTAAAATGCAATATTATCAAAAACAAATTCCTTTTGCGCATATATTAAAGATGAATCTCCGAGCTCTATTTAGCAAAAAAAAATCTCCTAGCTCTTAATTGTTCTACTACTGGCTCGTGTTAATCACACGCGCGTAAGAAAAATAATGTAAAACTGTTCACGTACATATGTGATTCATTTCATATGTCTACATCTGCATCATGTTGACAAAAACAATATACATCTACTGATTTGGATCATAATATTTTTTATGTTGTTGATTTGTTTATGTATGTTTAAAAATGGTAGATATTAAGGCTTACGTAAGACGAAGTTGACCAATATATCTCCTTACACGTTCTTTACATCTTTAATAAGCACTCCATCAAAAAATAATAATTGTGAGCTATGATCAAATTTATTTTAATCACAACGAATTCAGGTAAATATATCCACTATATATATTTATTATTGAATCATTTGACAAGCATTAATGTACATATACAGTAAATTTAGAGCTTCCTGCAATTCGATTTTAACTATGTACAAAAGAAAGTTATTTTGAGATATTCTTCAATATGAGCTTGTTTAGTGTGGTTTATCGAAGAGCGATTTGTGGAAAATTATTTATAGCTATAACCGTTACGGAATCCTGATAAATTACAACATACTAATATTTTATAGAAAATAAAAATAACATTTCTTAAAATATAATATATAGTTCATATTTGTTTTTGTAATGGATATATCCATATTTTTCATTTAGCATAATCGTCCAAACAAATTTTATGCTTGGTTACTTATTTAATATACTCTCTTGTACACAATAAGCTTCGTCTTTGAAAACCACAATTGATATTTTTTTTCTTTTGTAAAATTATTGTATTTAATCAGAAGTGCAACTTGAATACTAATATACTATTATATGATCCATAAACATTAATTGGGGTGACGTCATAAGAAAATGTAAGATAAATATCCAACAAATATATCTGAATGAATTTGACGATTCCTGATTGCTGATTCTGCAATACGATGTTGTTTTTATATTAATATACATAAACAAAACAGAAATAAAACAAAATATTAACTTTTGATTACATTTTCATTGACTAAACATTATGTCTTTAATTAATGTTAATTGCAACTTACTTCATCCGTTTCATTTTATATGTCGTTTTAGAATTGATTTTTTTGTTTTAAATTAAGTATTAAGTATTATTTTCAATTTTCAATGTATAATTTTATACAAAATTTCAGTTTTAACTTTATTATTATAATGTATTAATAAAATAGAGAAAATTATGTAGTGTATAATAAAAGGTATAATATAAATTTTAATTTGTGTAAAACAACCTTAAACAACCTATAAATTGAAACGGATGGAGTATTAATTAAATTCATCAGATCCGAATATGAAAAAATAATCAAGGTAAGATTAGAAACCTGTCAGTATAATATACACAGTTAAGTATATATGAATATGTATATTATACTGTATAGCTAGATTTAAATTATGTGGGAAGCACGTCATTGTGATTTACTTAAGAGAAAAAACATATATAACTATTTATATGCATATATTTCACCATAATTGATTAGACTAATTAAAAAATTAAGTGGATTCCTGAGCGGGCTTTATTTTATCTTTAAACCCAGGCTTTACACCTAATCAAACTATTATTTCGAAAATCAAAAATAGCAATTTGTTAGTCATAACAATTATCTCTTTTAACTTCTAGTTTGATGCCACAAGGGGGTGGCGACAAAAAATAATACTTCATCACTTCGCTTTCATTTTAAAAAATCAATAAACGGCGTGACATCATCTTCCATTTTCGCGGGCTTCCCTTCACAAAAAATATTATATATCAATGTGAAATTATTATATTTAAAACAAGCAGTATACTTATGAGATAATTAGTAAAGTAGTTAGATAATAATTAACATTTGCCTTAAAGATTTAGCGCTATTTGCTAATTTATCTTAACATGCACGTATATACACATATACAATACATGACGCTCATGATTTTTATTTGTTACAATATCAAAGTCTTTCATCTAAGTCTAATTAATAAGGAGGGCTTTTTTTTGGTACTGCAAAAAACATTAAGGAAGTTAAATAAAGTAATTAATGAGTGAAACTAGTGTTTCCAGAAAAGCGACATGTGTAGGGCCTGCCGTTTTGAGACAAAGAGTTCCAGTAAGAGAAATTTTGCTGTTATTTTTTTTGTATAGAGAGAGAGATTTCGTGCACGACAATATATTTCATATAATTAGTATATTAATTAATTAAATTGTATGAATACGAGAGAACCTAAAAGTTGTCATCAACACGAGGATTCCAACTGACTATATATTTAGAAATAGAAGGAAACTAATGGAGATTAAAGTAAGAGGTTAAAGTTAATGACCATTTTATTAGTCAGGTATTGGATGCGGCGAGTCGGGGATCGGACGATGAGGAAGGGACGATGGCTCCTCAGATCACTGAGAGCCGTTTGATCCTTACTTTTTGGAGCAAAATGGCTTAACTTAACCCATCCTTCTCCCCTCTCGAAGCCTGACCCTTTTGGAGATTATTTTAGATTATGTTATAATATACACATACTCATTATTCTCTAATGTATGGTTTTTAGTTTTGATAATTTGAGAAGAACATGTGTGAAAGGCCGGATTGGAGGATGGATTTGCCGTATAGTTGGACTTGGATCGATAAAATTTATTAATCTTGAAATTCTCAAAGTACATGTTGAAGTCGCAGGAAGAACTTATACGTACATTATACCCAATAATTAGCTTATACGTATATGGTTAACTAACTAGAGTTCTATTTTTTTTTGTTAATCTAGTTATTGCGCATTAGAAATCAAAAATGTAACACTTATGAAAAAAACTAATGACTCAATCAGGAAATCACAAAATCACTCATAAACTTATAAGATATTAGATTCTAACATATCCAAACGGCAGAAATAACTTATCCGAAAAGAAAATAAAATTTAGTCTGAAATGAATGAATCAAAAAGAGTTATGTCTCAAATGAGTGTGTTAGAATGTCTAACATTAAAGTTGATATAATTTAACACTAGAATGTATCCTTTCTGTTTCACAAAAAGTGTCATTTTGACACATTTCACACATATTAAAAAAATTACTAAAAGTTTTATATTACCCCTTATTAATACACTAAATAATTTTCTCTCTCTAATTAATACACTAAAATAATAAAGTTAAAATTAGTTTTTTGTTCAAAATTATGCATTGAAAACATAAAACGACACTCTTTGTGAAACAAAATAAAAACTTAAAACGACACTTTTTGTTAAACGGATGAAGTAAAAGATATGAGTTTTTCATTAATTATCTCAATTGACTTTAAATTGAAAAGTCATAAAACTTACATTATTAACGTTTAATTCATTGATTAATACAATTTTATGTTATTTGGGATATGTATATTAACGTTTTCATATACATATTAATCTAGTTTTTTATTTAAAATAAGTTTTTTTTTTTGGTGATGAGGTTTTTTGTTTTTGTTTTTGTCAATACAATTAATTAGTATACGTACGGATTTAAATCTATATAATGATACAAAAACAGCATTAACACAAACCACTAGTCTGCTTGTTTTGGTCAGACATATCGTAGTTTTAGTGAACTTCTTATTTATACTCATATATTATGGTACTTTTGCAGTAAAGTGACAAAATTCATTTCAAATTTTGTCATTAAATCTCACTTGTTACCGGTGTAAACAAATATATATTCATGTCAATTAAATCAGCATATTACTTAACAATAATGATACATTTTGTTATAATTTTTGTGTCCAATTTATCAAATCAATTGAAATTCTCGTTTGTAATTTTTAAATTAGTGTTCGGCGTAACAAATTATCGAATTTTTTCTAAAATGACAACTAGACTTCTCTATGCAAAATAACAATTTCAACTAATCCAGTAAACTGACCACACAAATTATTCGTGCTTCTTACACTGTAAACAATCTCTTTTAAAGTTTTTAATCAATATATTTTTTCTCCACCACACGGGTATTCCCTCACAATCGCTTTTAATTTAAATCGATACTTCATTTTAAAACCCTCTTTTCTGTATTCGTTTCAACATGATATATATCTTCTCCAATTTTATATGTTCGTGGGTTTGCAGAAAATGTTTTTCTTCTTCTTTATATATAGTAGGAGAATCCAATGCCTAGCTACCACACAAACAAATAATATAATATTTTTTAAGTAGTAAAATGATATGCTTTTATCAGCGGTTTCAAAATCAAATCCGAAAGTTAAGATCAAAATTTGTTTTGTCCAAAACTTTGTTTTAATATATATCACATCTCGTGTTAAGAAACATATATACATAATACATCCTTGAACCGTGGTAAGTAATATTTTGAATTGTTACTGAATATTACACAAAAAGTAATGGGGCATTTTCAAAAAATCTGTTTTTAGTTTAAAATTGTGTGGAAAATTTATGTAGTAGAATCAAAGAGGAAAAAGGTTTGGGTGGAACAAATACGTACAACTCGAGAAAATTTATGTAGTTTATAGATATTACCCCTTTAAAAAATGATTACTAAAAGTTTATAAAAAAGTTTCTAATGATTCATGTAATTTAGGCTAGTGGTTACATGGCTACTTTCTAACTCCCAAAGTCATTTGGGCAAAGGGGTAATGACATAGATAATATTATTAGGGCATTTCTAAAAATTCCTCGCAAACACATATTTGTGATATTTTTTTTTTTGTATAGAAGTGTAAGGATTTAATTTATGCGGGATTGTAATTTAATATTTTATAATCTGTTAAAAAAAATAAAAATTGAAAAAAAAATGGAAAAAAAAATTAGATCACCCGTGAAAATATATAATACATAAACTAAGAAACAAAGTTTATGATGAAATAAATATATACTTTGAAAGAAAATTTGGTGAAGAAATGTAGTAAATAGTTTTCGATACGATTATTAGACTTTTAATTATTTGGTGTGTAATTGACATACTACAAAATTGTGGTTTATATAGAGGTGAGAAATTATAATTTTTTTCCTTTATAATTATTTTCCTTAATCTAAATGGACAAACTAAAGACTGTTTTTTCCTTTTTTATATTAATTTTGCTTTAAGGATTTTTTTTTAATTTTTAATTTTTTTTAGTAACTTTACCTTTTAAGATTATAAATCGGTTATTAAATTTTCAGAATTTTTGAGTTTTTTTATCAATCGATATTAAAATTTTCCAATTTTGACTTGACACGTACCGTGATTAGGTGAATTAGCAACTTTAAAAAATTCAATTTTATATTATAAGATTGTCTTATTCTAAATTGAAATATTACTATTATTTTTTTTTTAAATTGTCTTTTGTTCATTTTTTTTTTATGATTGTTATCTATTGTTTAATTTCTTTATTATAATCATTTTTTTTTTTTTTAAACTTTGGTTTTCCTTTATAGTTTTTGTTTAATTTCCTTAATCTAAACATAACTACTATTTTTTTTCCTAATACCTTTTAAGATTCCTAAAATTTTAATTTAATTGTTAATATTATGTGTTAAATATAATTGGAATTTTATTAAACACGTGTCAAAATATAATTGAAAATTTATTAAACATATGACAAAATCTAATCGATTAACTTAACACGTTTAAAATATAATTAGAAATTTATGAAACACATGTCAAAATATAATTGGAAATTTATTAAACACATGTGAAAATCTAATCGATTAACTTAACACGTGTCGCGATTATGCGAGTTACTAACTTTGAAACATTTTGCTTTATATAATAAATAAAATTTGAAATGTTTAAATTTTTTATATGAAATCTAAACATATAAGAAATTGGGTACTTTAAAAAAATTATGATTAATTTCAAAAACTTATGAAATAAATATATAATTTGAAGGAAAAATTTGGTGAAACATATGAAGTAAATACCTTTAGATACGATTATTGGATTTTCAATTTTAATGTGTCAAAGTATAGATAACACATATTAAACTTTAATAAAATATAATGCGGTTCATCTTTTAGCTAAACGAAATAATATATTTTATTTTTGCAGTTTATAAGATAGTTTTGATCGTTTTTTTAGTTTTAGAAGTCATGATTTGCTTGTTTAGAATTTGAATGAGAACAAAAAGATGGAAGTACACATTTTAAAATTAGAAATGTGTAGATTATTATATAGAGTTTTGTCGTGGTTGTATATTAATAATTTTCTTTTTTAAGTTTCATTTTGTCATAATGAAAATGATTATAAACTTTTAAGTTTGGTCATATATTAATAATTTTCTTTTTGTAAGTTTGGCCGTGGTAAGAATATATTTTAGTTTCCTTTTGTCACTTTCTTTTCTTGTAAGTTTTCCTTACTTATTTTTTTTTTTGTTTTTTTTTTTAAGATTGACTTAACATTTTTTAATATTTAATTTAATTCATTTTTACATTTTTAATCAAATTGACACATGTCAAGATCTAAATTAACCGTGACAAATGTCACAATCTCGTGACTGAGAATTATCCTACGTGACATTGAGAGATCCAGTTTTATATAATAAGATATTGTCTTTCTGAGATCCAGATCTGTATATTCTAATTTTTGCGCGACTCACATATGTATCAAGAACACTTGTTATTGAATTTCAATAATTCAAGTAATTCTTAAATGATTACACTTTATAGCCATCATAAAAGAAAGTAAGTAGCATTATACTTAGAAAAATAGGTTTGCTATAATTAATTAGTGTGAAATTAGCTTTTATCATAGAAAAAAAATCAATTTAATCAGCTAGTTAACGAATCATTGTATAATCGGAAAAAACCTATTTTACTATCTTCTTCCATGAATCGGACTCACATGGACGCCATTTGAAAGCATGGAATTAGCTTTCAGAAAAGCATTAAAGTTTACAATTTAATGAATATATATAACATAGTTTTAACCTTTTTGTACTGAAATCAATACAAAACTCAATCTTATAGTAGAAGAGCGACTATTGGCTAATTATTTTATTTTGCATCCTTATTTAAATCTATGTGTATACATATGTATATTATATACAGAGAGACTTAAATAAACCACCATGGTAAATTCTGAAACCAAAAGAAATAGGAATAAAGAGCCATTATTTATACAAAAGGCATTCAAGAAAATTTCAAAACTTGTAACAACAATTAATAAAACAAATAAAAAAAAATAGTTTAAAACTTTAAAACTAGGGCTGAGGTCACAAAGGGATTATTGTTTTTGTGAGAAGTTATAAAGAAAGAATCTTGAAGGTCAAATTATTAATGAAACCTGTTCAACATGACAGACATTGTCTTCTGCAAGAATCTTTCTCCCTCTTTCATTGATAGAGATCAAATGTTTAACCAACGAAACAGAACAAAGTACACATCGCTTACGTAATCACAATTTATTATATCTAATTAATAAATTATATAAATAAAAAACTAATTGCAAGTTTGAACGAGGCAAAAGAATCTCAACAAGAGATCACCAACTACATCATTAAGAGAACATCTCAGCTCTTAAAAACCAGAACTTCAACTCTTTTTTTTCTTCTTCTCATCTTTCTTTCTATTGCCGAAGAAAACAGAGAAACAAAAGATCTTTCTTTCTTTTTTACTGCAGGTGGGTTTTTTTTTGAAAAATTAAGTGTGAAGATTAGAACAGTAGAGAGATCTGATTGGATGGTATAAAACGGGTCCACTTTGTTCCTGGGAAAGATTCTGCACGCCCACATGGTGAGATTAAAATAGACTAATATTACCCTTCATCACCTAATTGTGTCCAGAAAGAGAGAGAGAGAGAGAGAGAGAGAGAGAAGTGGTGATGATAATATCATCTGTGTGAGCAAAAGAATTTTTCACAGCTTTTTTTTTTCTTCAGAATCTTTTCATTATTTATGTGTTTGTATACCAATAAACAGAGACCAAACAACCCCTTTCTAACTGAAAACAGAGCAAACTAAATCTTTGTTCTGTCAGCTATTTACTTCTTCTGAGTGTTTGAAACCCAAAGTCAATTTTTCTCTTTATTTCCTGAAATTCTCTCTACTTTGCTCAAGGAATCTTGATAAAAGTAAGTAACTTTTTTTGTTTTGTTGTTGTGTGTGTGGGTGTTGTAGTTACTAACTATTTCTGGAGTTTTGTTGGAAGATTGTTTTGTTCTTTGGATACTTATGTCATGGAGCATCATAAGATTTTTTTGTTCTTTGGAAACTGATGTCATGGAGCATCAGATTCTTAATTTATATAATTCCATTTTATCTTCTTTTTTTCTTCTTATGTGTGGCATTTATTGTCTGCTGGAAATTTCTTGGAATCGTCCTTTAAGGGCTCAATAATTGGCCCCCTTGGAGTTTCCATGTCCATTGGGGAATATTGTACTTGAAGCTGATGTTAGTACTTGATGAAATCCCCTTTCAAGTCAACTCTCTAGCTTTTATATATTTATAGCCTCTCTATGATTTCACAACCTCTCTTAAAAGTCTATTATATACATGTTGAAATGCAGTTTTGATCTTGCAAGTTGACAAAGACTGAGTTTTGCTCTTATCTTGTTTCTTCTCTTCTCTTCTTCCTGTTCGGTTTTGATCATGTTTCTGCAACCTTTGCAGATAGGTTATGTAGACACCGAGGAAAGGAACCTTAAGGGGACCTCAAAAACGCTTGTTCTTGCCGGTTCATGAAGAACAAGTCTTTGAGAAAGTTAAGAGTTTCGTTAGGCTTCTGGTGGATGCAAGATTGAGTTGGAGAAAAAGAAAGAAAGAAAAAAAGATTCTTTTGATATGGAAGGTGGTGGTGGAGATGGCGGTTTCTTACCTAATTCTAGCTTTGGTGCATTCTCTGAGACGGCTATGGATATGGATTTCATGGATGAACTCTTCTTTGATGGATGTTGGCTTGAGACAACAGACGGTAAGAGCTTGAAGCAGACGGCAAGACAGCCAGTTTCTGATTCTACCACCATAAATGACAACAACAACAACAACAACTCTTTCCTTTACGGTTATCAATTTGCTGACAACCCTTCGCATGATCATATCTCCAACGAAGAGACAGGGAGAAAGTTTCCTCCAATAACACCAGGTTTTCTCAAGATCGAAGATCTCACCAATCAACCGCTGAATCAAGTACCTTTTGACCAGCCTGCAGCTATGAGTTCTGCACAAGCAGAGAAGTTTCTTCTTGAAGAAACTGAGGTAGGTAGAAGATGGTGGATTGCTCCAAGAACAAGCCAAGGCCCTTCTTCATCGGTGAAAGATAGACTGGTACAAGCTATAAAGGGTCTTAACGAGGCGGTGGAGGATAAAGACTTCCTCATTCAGATATGGGTGCCAATTCAACAGGAAGGCAAGAACTTTCTAACCACTTTGGAGCAGCCACACTTCTTCAACCCGAAATACTTGAGTCTTAAAAGATACAGAGATGTCTCAGTGGCATATAATTTCTTGGCTGATGAGGATTCCAAGGAGTCTGTAGGTCTCCCTGGCCGTGTTTTCCTTGGGAAATTACCTGAGTGGACACCTGATGTGCGGTTCTTCAGAAGCGACGAGTATCCGCGCATCAAAGAAGCGCAGAAATGTGATGTTCGTGGATCATTAGCCCTTCCTGTGTTTGAAAGAGGTAGTGGGACTTGTTTGGGTGTTGTTGAGATTGTCACAACAACTCAGAAGATGAATTACAGGCCAGAACTTGAGAATATCTGTAAAGCTCTCGAGGTTTTTCTCTTCCCTTGATTCTCTAGTATCATCCAATTGGACGTTTAGCCAATAACACTTGACCTTAACTGAGATCAACTAATTTTTCCATCCTTTATTCCCATATTTTGTTTGTGCATTGTAGCCTAAAGAGGTTGTTGTGTTTTGTAGGCTGTTAATTTAAGAAGTTCAACAAACTTGAAATCTCTGTCTCCAAGCAGAGAGGTGTGTTAAAAATGTTCTCCTAAACCAAATCATTTGTTAGCACACACAGAAACAATGACTTTCTTTTGCTAAATGTCATATGCCCTTTGTTTCAGTTTCTGCAGCTATATAACCAATTCTACAATGCCGCATTACCTGAGGTATCAGACTTTTTGACATCGGTATGCAGATCATATGAGCTGCCTCTGGCTTTAACGTGGGCACCGTGTGCTCGGCAAGGAAAAGGTGGATCCCGCCATTCTGATGAGAACTTCTCTGAGTGTGTTTCAACTGTAGATTCTGCTTGCTTTGTCCTCGACGAACAGAGTCATAATTTCCTAGAGGCATGCTCTGAACACCATCTGCTTCAAGGGGAAGGAATTGTGGGAAAAGCATTTAAAGCGATCAAACTGTTTTTCGTGCCCGAAGTAACCACTTTTAGCAAGACCAACTACCCTCTTGCACACCATGCTAAGATCTCTGGTCTACATGCTGCTTTAGCAGTTCCGTTGAAAAGCAAATTCAATGGTTCGGTTGAGTTTGTGTTGGAATTTTTCTTTCCAAAAGCTTGTCTTGACACCGAAGCGCAACAAGAAATGCTCAAGTCACTGTCAATGACCCTGCATCAGGATTTCAGGAGCTTAAATCTTGTCATTGATAAAGAGCTAGAGCTAGAAGTGGTGTTTCCTGTTAGAGAGGAAGTACTTTTCTCAGAGAAACCACTTATTGATGCAGAAACGGGAGAGAATCTGAAACCTTTGCCTTTGGAAGAGATTTCTCAGGAAGATTCCTCATGGATCTCCCACATGATAAAGGCCAACGAGAAGGGTAAAGGCGTGTCACTTTCATGGGAGTACCAGAAAGAAGAGCCAAAAGAAGAATTCATGCTGACATCTGGCTGGGACAATAACCAGATTGGCCGAGGCCACAATAACTTTCTTTCAGATGCTGATCAGTTTCAGAAGGCTTCGAACTCAGGACTCAGACTCGACATCGATCCGAGTTTTGATTCAGCTTCCTTTGGTGGGGGACATCCATTATTAGGCAGTAGAAGACCAGGTGAAAAGAGAAGAGCAAAAACAGAAAAGACAATCGGTTTAGAAGTTCTTCGACAGTACTTTGCAGGAAGCCTCAAAGATGCAGCCAAGAGCATTGGTGGTAAGAAAACTTCTTGTTATTAAATGTTGATCAATTTCTCAGACATTGATGATTGACACGGTTTCATTCTTATGTTTCAGTTTGTCCAACTACCTTGAAAAGAATATGCAGGCAACACGGGATAACAAGATGGCCTTCCCGGAAGATCAAGAAAGTGGGACACTCGTTAAAGAAACTCCAACTTGTTATAGACTCTGTTCAAGGCGTTCAAGGCTCTATCCAACTTGATTCATTCTATACAAGTTTCCCAGAATTAAGCTCCCCGAATATATCTGCTACTGCTACTGGCACTTCCTTCAAGAACAATGACCAGTCAAGGCATTTGAATACTCAAACTGAGAACGGTGTTTCAGCACAGGGAATTTCTGCAGCTCCAAGGTCACCACCATCATCTTCTTGTAGCCACAGCTCTGGTTCAAGCAACTGCTGCTCAACTGGAGCCAATCAAAGTACCAATACCGCAACTACCTCAAACACAGTAACCACTCTGATGGCAGAAAATGCAGGCGCGATCTTGCAGAGAGCTCGTAGCGAGGTAAGGCTTCATACTGTGAATCAGGAGGAAACAAGGTCTCTCTCTAGAACCCTGAGCCACAAAACATTCAGCGAGCACCCTCTTTACGAAAATCTACCTCGGTTACCAGAGAGTCGTAGCAGGAGCGTCAAAGCTGAAGGCGCATCTAAAGTGAAAGCCTCGTTTGGTGAGGCCAAAGTACGGTTTACTTTGCTCCCGACGTGGGGCTTCAGAGAGTTGCAGCAAGAGATTGCTAGGCGTTTTAACATAGATAATATTGCCCCGTTTGATCTTAAATACCTGGATGATGACAAGGAGTGGGTTCTTCTGACATGCGAAGCGGATCTTGAGGAATGTATCGACATTCATAGGTTATCACAGAGCCGCACGATCAAGATCAGCGTTCACGAAGCTTCTCAAGTCAGGCTGGGAGGCTCTTTTGGTAGCACCGGTCCTGGTCCTTCGTTATAAGCAATGAGGTAAGGTTGTACCTTCAAAAAGAGAAAAGAAAACACAAGGAGATTCGACTAATTTACTAGTGTGTTAGAAAAACATTACTCACCATTTTATATAGCCTGGGCAACGTTTGTAAACATATTTTCAGTGCCCTGGATCATATACCATTTTGCAAGCAGTAGTAGTGGACTGGTTTTCTGCATCGGCTTAGCAGATTTTTTGTATAATAAGGCGATGCATACCAGGAACATGCTTATATATGTATTTTTATTTTCTGTACATGATTTGTCATCTGGATTCTAGTAAGCTCTGCAAGTATGTTATATTGAAGTATTTCCTACATCTTCATTTCTCATCTTCAGCAGTGAAAGCTAGGAGAGTGTTCTGTTTAAAATCAAAGGTTACTGTAAAAAAATATTTTAGTGAGTAAGGGTCCTGGGAAGAAAACCTGGAAACATCTCTACTTATAGCTAGGAAACTATCCGATCCATTTTTATTGGTCTATCCAGACAGAGAAGCTTGTGTTGAAGGAGTTAAAGTTCAAAGATCTCAGTCCAGAGTTATTCAAAAAGTTAGCTATATATGCACAAACATTCAAGCCATGTCAAGAAAATCTGGGGAACAATATGTCTAGTTATATAACACTGGCTTGTATTCAAGAGAGTCACTATTCAAACAGAAACAAGAAATCGCTGTGCCACTTTAAAAGTAAGAAATGGAAATAGACATTCCACCTGTATACGTTGTGATAGTCATATAATAAACACAGATGCTGTTCTGGGCAGAAAAAGGAGAGAAGAATATTTACTTTTATGATGAGGACACAGAATATTTTTCCAAGAGAAATATTGATCCTGAATCTATCTCTACCACCTTAACTTGAAAGACAAGAGAAAACATCAAAAACTTTAGATTGGATTTCTAACCATTACCCTTTTTCAGATACTTTCACCACAACAAGTCTTCTTTTTGGTAATGTTTATTTTTTCATGTAACAACATATAATACATGTCGGTTACAAAAAAAAAAAATACATATAATACATGAGAAAGGAAACAATCATCAAATAGCAAGCTACGTATGTCAATCAGAAAAGTTAAACTGCAGTAAGTCCTTTGATTAAGTTACTCAAACAGTAGTGATTGTTTGTTTAATGGTGAACTTTTCAAATCTTAAAAGATCGATGTATCAGCAGGAGGATTAATCTCACTTTTCTCATTGTCCTTACTTAATCATCATCCTCCCATTGGTCAATTCTGCATACTTCATCTATCTACAAAATCGCAATTCAGAGAGAAAAATCAGTTCCACCACCAGTTTTAAGGAAAAGATAAAAGATTTTTACGCATTTTCTCAATACCATGTGAAGAGGAAAGCAAAAAGACGACGAAGCCTTGACAGGTTTACCAGATGAAAATTCCGAGGGTTAAAGTGATAATTTCGTAAAAGCGGTCTCATGATCAAAACAGGAAGAAAATATCTGGGTTTAAAGATTTTGGGGCAATCGTGTAAATACTTGAAGCGCTGATTTTGCGAGTGTGGTCTTATAAATAAAAATCAAACTAATTTTCGAGAAAATGTTAAATATGTAAATAGATGTGGGGCAGTTGTATAAATATCCAAAATTGATGATTTTGCAAATGCGGTCTGATGAGAAAGTATCAAATTTATTATGGGAATATAATAATGAGGTTAAAGATTTTTGGGGCAATTGTGTAAATGCCTGAAGTTTTACAATAAACGCTTTTCGTCCGCCTCCAGCCCCAAAGGCCAAAAGGCGCATCATCAATCTTCTTTTCGCAGCGAAAAGATGTCTCGCCGATCGCTGACTCTCTTGAAGAATCTAGCTAGAAACGCGAATGGTTCAGGTATCCAGACCCGATCCGTGACTTACATGCCCAGACCCGGCGATGGAGCACCACGCGCTGTGACGCTGATTCCCGGCGATGGGATCGGTCCGCTGGTCACGAACGCCGTGGAACAGGTGATGGAAGCGATGCACGCGCCGATCTACTTCGAGAAGTACGACGTTCACGGAGAAATGAGCCGTGTGCCGCCGGAAGTGATGGAGTCGATACGGAAGAATAAGGTTTGCTTGAAAGGTGGGCTCAAGACTCCTGTAGGTGGTGGTGTGAGCTCGCTCAATGTGCAGCTCAGGAAGGAGCTTGACCTCTTTGCTTCTCTGGTCAACTGCTTTAATCTGCCTGGTTTACCAACTCGCCACGAAAACGTTGACATCGTTGTGATCAGAGAGAACACCGAAGGCGAGTATGCTGGGCTTGAGCACGAGGTTGTTCCTGGTGTCGTCGAGAGCCTTAAGGTGACTATCCTCATGAGAATTTCGATTTTGCTCCCTCGTTTAGTTTTCTTGTGAATTTTCTAACTAGCTTATAGGATTATGGCCTTATGCTATGGTTTTTAGTTTTTAGTGTGATTTGGAAGTAGCCTTATGATGATTTTAATCTGCAATTTCTCTGTCTCAATTTGAATTTTTGGAATCTTAGCTTAGTGACAAGGGTTTTAGAATGCTCTGGCATGTTCTTTAAGGGGATTTCGATTGGAAAAATTGAAACACTGTTGGATGAACATTTTGGACTAGCTAGATATGATGGAATTTTGCCATTTTCTTCCATCTTTTCATTACCTTCTTCTTGAATAGGATCTTGTTACTGTGGGTTTCCATGAGCTAGTTACTTATATATATATATATATATGTGTGTATACGTTCTTGCACATTTGCAGATGCAAGTTGCTTTTTATCTTAATATGCAAGTGATTATTCGTTTTATTCATAATTCTTTTGATCCTATCTCTCTCTGCTAGGTGATCACGAAGTTCTGTTCGGAGCGTATAGCAAAGTATGCTTTTGAGTATGCCTACCTTAACAACAGGAAGAAAGTGACAGCAGTGCACAAGGCTAACATCATGAAACTTGCAGATGGTTTGTTCTTGGAATCTTGTCGAGAAGTTGCTAAAAAGTATCCAAGCATCACCTACAATGAAATTATTGTCGATAATTGCTGCATGCAACTTGTAGCGAAACCAGAGCAATTCGACGTCATGGTATGTTTCATAATTTTGCTTCTGCTAATAATTACTCATATATGTTGAAATACTTGTAAAAAGTATCAAACTTTCCTGTTATCCATTGTCACTTCATGAAGTTCTGCTTTACTTGAAAAAATACCAGTCATCTCTCCCTAGCTATCTCTGATCACCTGGTTTTGTGGTCATATTCTCATATTGGTATGGGACTGGCGTCGTATGTCCATATAATAGTCAATCTCCCCATTTGCATATCAAGATTTCATGGAAACTTTTGAATCATAGCAGGGCATTCTCAGTTGGAAATAGTTTGCCTTGGGTTACTACTGTTTTATTGCTCCTGGCTCTCTTCTTTATAATAGATAGAATCTGACTGCATGAATATTAAGTGCTAAATGTAGAGCATTCTTCACTTGAGGAGTAACTTTTCACTACTACATTTAAACCTCTATCTATGTTCTCCCTCATTGATGTTTGCAGTAGCTTCCTTTTGGCTTTTTTTTTTGTTTTCTTTCCTGAAACAGCATACTTATTAAATTTTTGCAGGTAACGCCCAATCTCTATGGTAACTTAGTTGCAAACACTGCTGCTGGTATCGCTGGAGGCACAGGAGTCATGCCTGGAGGTAAAAATTGCCTGTAAAAATATTATCAGTTACCCTCTCGGGATAGATACAATATCGGAATACTTCTGAAATTTGTATATATGCGACATTAAATGCCAAAACAGGAAATGTTGGGGCTGACCATGCGGTCTTTGAGCAAGGTGCTTCAGCAGGAAATGTCGGGAAAGACAAGATAGTATGGGAAAACAAAGCAAACCCAGTGGCGTTGCTTCTCTCATCAGCGATGATGCTTAGACACCTTCAGTTTCCTTCATTTGCTGACCGGCTTGAAACAGCAGTGAAAAGAGTCATCTCTGAAGGAAAGTGCCGGACTAAAGATCTTGGTGGGAAAAGCACTACTCAAGAGGTCGTTGATGCGGTCATTGCAAATCTAGAGTGACTTTGACAAATTACTTTGGTCCCTCTCTCTCAGAATTCCTGCTACAGAGTATCTGTTGCCAAAATATATGGGTATGATCCACGGTGTCTGGTTTTGTACCTCTGAGTTTCATATATTCTTTAGACGTAACTCGTCGAAACTTTCAATCATAATTTTCTATTCCAAATAATTCATGTTGCTACGCTTGTTGGGTTTCGTCGTCTTCTTGTTCAAGAAATTGAATAAAAATTGGGTGGTGATAACTTACTGCCAAAGTTTTCAAATTTGTAGTATTTCAATGTCCAGACCTGTGAAATTCGTAGCATCACCAGAGAAACTTGGACAAGTGGAAGAGCTTGTCAATCAGAACTATCACTATTTTAGATAAGGATCGACAAAGGAACAAGATGCAAAATGACTTCTGTCCATTGAGATTCACAAAATGTATTGTATTGGAAAAAAAAAGAAACAATTACATGTATAGACACTTTTAAAACTTGAATTACACCAATAGATATTTTCTGCTATCAAGGTACTTTCACGAGATGGAAACATTCTTTTATCCTCCAGAAAAAAAAAAACATAGTTTCATCCATACTCTCTCCTCCGCCTCACCTCTTTTTTCTCTCTCCATCCTCCGATGAAGCCCAATGTTGGAGTCGGAGTCGTCTTAAGCGATGGATTTGAAGAGATGTAATCGGAGTCGTCTTAAGCGATGGTTTTATTTCTCTTTCAGTCCCCACCCGTCGTCGTCGATCGATTCTGCTCGTCAAAGCTTCCAAAGGCCAAGGTCACATCTCTCTCTCGATTGTTACGAGCTCTGTTTTCTAATTTGTGGCTGAAAAAGAAACATTTTTATATCCTTCTCCGTTGGCGAAACCCTTGAACAATCACCCATGAACAATTTCGGTTTTTTCAAGATTTGGGTAGAACAAGTTTTAGGGTCTCATCAGTTTTTTCATCTGATTTTTGGGTTGATTATGTTGTGATTACTATTCAACTTTATTCCACATGAATTTTGGGTCGATTTTGTGACTTAAGAGTTTCTCTGTGTTACGAACTCTTGCCGTTTGGTGCTCTTGAAAACTGTAAAGAAACATTATTGTTGGTGGGTTCCAGAACAATTTTTAGGCCTCTGATTGTTAGAATCCTATTGTATTCCAAATCTTACTCGTAAGACGATGATAAGAAGGGTAGTTGCACAATGAATCTGGCTATGGAGAATTTTGGTTTAACAATGTGTATGTGTAGATAAAGTGTTATATCTCGTTTCTTGTTTAAGGTGATTAAAATGTTTTGTTTTTTTCCAGAGTTTTCATGTCTTCTTGCAAGCTTCAAGCTTCAAGATTCGGAGGTTCTGATCTGTCTTTCATTCTACAAGGGCACTTTTTGTAAGGTGATCGTTTGTGCATTCAGCTGACAATGGAAGCTAATCATGATTCTGCTAACATTTCATGCAATTCGAGCAATGACATGGAGGAATCAACTGAGAAGATCTTTGTGAACCATGGTAAGCTTTAACACCATTCACAGTTTATGGACATTTTCACTCTAACAAGGCAATTCCTTTCTTTGACAATTAGAGAAAGTGATTTGTCTCATTAGGGTTAACCAGTGTCAGATGAAGGCCAAGTTCTTATGTTCAACACCTATGTTGCTCCTCTGTTGGATCACTTTCTCTAGAAAAATGCGAAATATGAATGCATGGATCTTAAATTGTGGTTCCATTTTTTGTTTTGCAGCTGAGATCGCATGGCAAGAGATGAGAAAGAAGTGGGTTGGAGATCCGTTTAAAAGGACTTCAGAGATGCCTATGGAACCTGTAATAGGCTTCTTTAATCTAGCTAGGCACTAAAGTCAGTTTTGTAAATTTTGTTTGAAATGTACATGTTACAAGCTTTGATCTCTTTTAGGTTCAAATGGATACGAGAGCGGGGATACGCGTGCGGGGATACTCGTGCGTGGATACTCGTGCGTGGATACGCGTGCGTGGATACGAGATACAACAAATGTCATTTCTTCTTGCTTTTCTCTTCGTTTGGAAACGAAGTAACATATTTGATTCATGGATTCATACAGGGAGGATGGGAGAATGATGAGACAGTTCGACAATCGAAGAAGCTGTAGAGAGTTGCAGGCACGCATGGATAAAAGATGCGCTGGTGGACGGATTCTGTAAATGGCATAAGGAGAATATGGGGAAAGGAGAGGAGATAGCAGATGGAGATTGAAGCTAAGTGAGCATATAACTCTGAAGTTGGTTTCATTCCTTTCGATTTTGCTTTGTGTCACTATTCTTGGAACAATGTTTCTGGGAATTACATGCCTCATTCCTTTTTGAGATGTGGTTTTCATTTGATGATTGGAGCACAGGTGGGTCTTGTGATAGGCAAGCTTAGCTTGGTTCTGGATCGTGGATTTGTGTTTGATTTGATCTACACACCGAGCAATGATGCCGGAGAACCATCATGCAACAAGCAGGCTCGTTTTTGGAGACCAGAGATGATAAAAGGAAGCCATCCAAGTCAAAACCTCAGTCATCGGAGTTATCTTCTCTATTAATTGATTCTGATTGGGTAGCAGAACATGCCAGACAGGCTTGATACTATTGTTTATGCATTTTGTGACTATGCTGTGTCACTCCCATTTTTATTGTTTTCCGAATTTGGATATGGTTTGAGAATAATATTCATGGATCTATTTAAAGTTGGAAATGAGTGTATGGCTTTTATGGACACGACCTCGTGGATAGGATGGACGGTGAACCCAGAGGCGTCTGCTTTCTGGAATTGAGTTCGATAAGCAATACGAACTAGAGTGAGTGATTTATCATTCAGTGATCAACATGTATCTTAGAAGTTTTGTAGAGGTTAGAGAGTCGTGGACGTTAGATCGTGGATAAAGAATGTGGACTTTAGAGCGTGGACAAAGAATCGTGGAATTTAGAATGTGGACATAGTATTTGGGAAAGTGACATCTGTCAAATTCATAAGCTTTCATGTTTGTACACTCTCTTGCAGACAAGCTACGTAGTTAAGAGTAAGACAACTTTTTTCTAATACCTGAGATTTTTTCTAACTTTGACTGGGTAGGCTGGTCCAAGAATCTGTCTTGGCAAGGATTTCGCATACCGGCAAATGAGAGAGAGAGAGTCGTGGACTTTAGAGTGTGGACTTTAGAGCGTGGACAAAGAGTCGTGGACTTTAAAGCGTCGACATAGTATTTGGGAAAGTGACTTCTGTCAAATTCATAAGCTTTCATGTTTGTACACTCTCTTGCAGACAAGCTACGTAGTTAAGAGTAAGACAATTCTTTTCTAATACCTGAGATGTTTTCTAACTTTGACTGTGTAGGCTGGTCCAAGAATCTGTCTTGACAAGGATTTCGCATACAGGCAAATGAGAGAGAGAGAGAGACGAAGACTTTAGAGCATGGACAAAGAGTCATGGACTTTAGAGTTGATTGTCTAGCTTTTCAATGAGAATTTCATATATGTAGTCTTTTGTTTTGCCTTTGGATCGGAATGTAGCTAAAGAAAGGCTTGGCATTGTATTGACTTTTCTTTTATATATAATTGTCCATTTAACTACCACCAAGTTTCACTTACTTCACTCGTTAGTAAAGAAATCGGTTCTGTATTTTATGTTCATCAACTCGAGACCAATCGAGAAGCCAAAGCAAAGAGTGAACGTGGTACCTCAGATCAAGGCTAAACAAAGCCGAGCTTTCTAAACTCGGGTTATGTTGGGTTTGTTGAATGTGACACTTGTCATACTTTTATAGTCCCTGCTTCGTGTAACCCCACAATTGTTTACCCAAAAACGTTATGTTGCCTGAAATTCTCATAGAGCATAGTAGGTGTGAGAAAGTTGAGTCTTGGTCAAAGATCCTCAAGAAAGATGGAAACAGACACCAAAAACTTCCGAGATTACTTCCGAGTTTAATCAAAAAAAAAAAAAAATTGTATTATATTCCTTTTACTGGTTTTATTATTAAAAGAGTTCCTTTTACTGGTTTTATTATTAAAAGAGTTCCTTTTACTAGTTTAATGGCTATAGATTCGTCTCTTTCTTGTAGTTGTCCATTTTTATATTTTAGATGAGTTTTTGTATTGAGCATTCTACATTTGGATCTTCATAAAGTTTTTAAGTAGAAAATTTCTGAGCATACTGCTGGTCAGGAACGCTTCCGTGTCGTCACCTCCGCTTATTACCGTGGCACAGTCGGAGCCCTCGTCGTCTTCGACATTACCCGTCGCTCCGCCTTCGAGAGCGTCGGCCGTTGGCTAAATGAGCTCACGAGTAAGTCTGTCGCTATAAATTAAATTGTTTTTGTTGTTTCTTTGTGGTTGATTTCAAGTTTAACAAATCAATTTTGTGGAATTTGTTTGGCTAATCCGCGAATCTCTCTGAATTGAAATGCGATCGATTAAGCTAAGGCCATACTCAATCTGAATAGTGTAAGGATTGTCTTTAGCAGATTAGGTCCTACAATTGACTGAAATTTGAAAACGCTAAGCTGTATTTGGTAGACTTGTAGACTTTATGTCCCCAAATTTGGTAGATTTGTGATCAGTTTGATTGATTAAGAATCTTACCATTAAATGGACCCTTAGATGAGATCTGGAGGTTTTATTGAGACTTCGTTTCTTAGGTCGAAAGTAAAGTGTACAAGTCGAAAAGAGAGTCTTCGTTACTAACTCAAAATAGTGAAACTTTCCAATCTCAGGATTCTTGTGGTAAATTTAGACAAGTTTTGGCACCTATTTCTGGAACTGCCGAGCTAAGCTAGGACTCAACCACACATTTGCTTCTTGAATCTCTCTTTAGACGGTAGTTCGAAGAAAAATCCTTTGGATATATTAGGCACATAAGAACTTAAAGTACTAGAAGGAGAGATATATAGTAAATGGTTTCACTTTCTATGAGAAGTTGGTAACATAATGTCCACTATATTTTGTGACTATGCTGTATCACTCCCATTTTTATTGTTTTCCGAATTTATATGAATGCTAATGGTTCATGATGATTGAAATTGAGGATGCTTTCTCTGAACTTCAACTGTGAGTTTTGTGAGAATTTGAAAGTAAAAGGAAACCTTTTGACGGTATTGTCTAAAATAACTCATCATTATCGTTTAGGCTGTTCGATGATGATGAAGACCAAGTTTCAGAGTCGGAGTTTTGTAGATTAGATTGTAAAAGTTGTGAATAATTGTTTCATGTCTACCAAATATTTGTGATACTACTGCATTCATACGTTTTTTTTAGCAAATTGAAATTGTTTAGATGATCCTGCAGGCTCCAACAGAGCATAACAAACAGATTTTACATCAAATTTGCTATAAACCGGGTGACACATAACCATACAAACCTGTCCATTTTTAATCGTCCATATGGATAGCGTACTTTTTGCAAATGCTAATTGTGTCCAGGATATAATATCCATGACACTACTCATCAAATATTGATCACACCAAACATTTAACATGTCTACAATATTTTTGTCCATAGGGAATTGTCCGCCATATCTTGTCCATCACCATCCGTAAGTTAATCTCTTGGAGCTTTAGTTTCAGTTTGAGAAATCTCGTCCACGCAAGCTCGTCCGCTTAAGCTCGTCCACGCAGGCTTTGTGTTCTACTTCTCGTTTTGGGACTAGTTAGTGCAAACTTTGTATCATGGACAACATATGGTAGACAAGTTGCGTAGACAAAGTGTAGTGAACTAGGTAACATGGACACAGTTGCGTGAACAAAGTGTTTTGCGCTTATTTTTCTTTCTATGCATATGTAGTTTGTTTTAATCTAATTATGCTGCATTGTTATAAAATGATATTGCTTTTAATTTTTCATGTGCTTATTTTGTAATTGCTTAATCTAAGATGGAAAAGGTGTTATGTTCTTAAATCCTCATATCATCGATTGAACAAGGTGGTGGCTCCAATCATAAAATTAAGGTCAGCCACACATAATTTTGGTGAGAGCTGATGAAATGGAATTTTTGTTTAGCAGACATGTCTCCTTTGTCATTTACAAATCTCTCAAATTGTGGACTAAATGGTTTTTCTGATGGAAATTGGTGTTGTGTGTAGTAATCACAGAGAAAAATGAGCTGAAAGAAGAAACATCAATGCTCGAGACAGCGATAGAAGCCAAGTAAATCAGTCGAAATCCGACTCGAACACCCGTTATCAGTCGCATGGACATGTTTGTGTGGACAAATTTTCACGGACATGTTTGTGTGGACAACTAATCGTGTATACGTATACGTGGATACACTATTGTGAATATGTTTCAACTTTAGTTTAATAGTAAATTTGAGAAGTTTGTTGTATTTCTATTTCATTAGGTGGATTTGAATGATTAATCTGATTTTTAATTGAGAATATAATATATCTTTTTGCATATTTTGTTTTTAAATGGTGTATGTTTTACATTTGAAACCAAAAGACAAGACAAGATCTTGGTCATGCACGACACATCCATTATCAATAAATCATACAACAATTATGCCCACGAAACCTTATATGTTGGATTATGTCCACGATATCCCCGTCCACGTTTTGTTCTTTAAACTGTTCGACAAAGTATTCCATTTTTGTTTGTAACATGAACTTGCACAGTATCAATGAACATAGCTATATTAAACAAAATATATATTTGTTATCATATACATGGGTCACATTTCTTTGTAATCATATACATGTCCATGACACCCATCCACGTATACGCAACCCCGAAACAATAACTTCCATTCACGAAAGTATCCATTAACCTCCATCCACGCACACCTGACCCCACTTAACATATCCACTGACCTAATTCACTACAATGCCTATGCTGCAAAAAGCCAAAGTTAACACGAGAGGGAAGCTTTTGCTTGATCTGCCTATGCTGCTGCTATTGTTGCTCCATGCTCTTGCTAGGCGTGTCCTTACTGCTGAGTTTTCTCTCATCAGATTACACAAATTATCCAACTGGTGCATCACTTGATGTTGTCCACGTGAAATGGTCGATATCTGGTTGCACCAGAAACAACAACAGATTCTACAGTTATGGGATCGATACATACCACTACTTTGTGGATCCATGATCGAAACAATGACATATGAAGACCACGTTTCTCCAGTTTAACCGCTTTGATAAAGCTATCAACCTAGATATGGTGGACATGTTCGGATGGACAAGACGACCGGTACAATTTCAGATGGACAGTTAACTAGATGTCCTTAGTGTGCGTCTAGAAGACAAAGTACTTTATTCAGATCTAAAATGCAAAATGCTCAGAAATTTTCTACTTAAAAAACTTTATGAATATCCAAATGCAGAATGCTCAATACAAAAACTCATCTAAAATATAAAAATGGACAACTACAAGAAAGAGACGAATCTGTAGCCATAGAACTAAACTTAAACGCTTCCATCGCCTCTATGTCAGCACGCTATGATTCAACAAGATTTCACCATATGAACAATAACAGCCTGTAACTTTTTAAAAAATCCTCACTTTCTCTACATTAAGCTCTCATCATAGAGGTTATATAAAACTCAGTTCCGTGCTTTATGAATCCAACATTTCATAATCTCCCGATTAATCTAACACCATATCCTATGAGACCAACATATCCATACACAACCCAGTTCGACATTCTTAGACACTGTAAAAGACAAATAATTCAATGCAAGATAACGATGAAAGGGAAGCTTACGTCGCGGTACTAAGCATATGGGCAGTCTCTAGAGATTCCGCAAAATCATTACCTAGTTTCTGCAACTCCGTAATCACACATCTACGAGCATCATAAGAATTCGGTAAATTGATTTTGAAGTCGTGAGTGAGAGAAGACGCATAAGAGACTGTCTTCTTCTCTTTCAAGTCATCTACATGCAATTGTCCACAAACACCCGTCCACATAATGACTGTCTATCTCCGGGATGTCTTTGTCTTTTTATGTTCAAATATGTCTTTGTCTTCTTCGGTTACAACTCATCCATATGTAATTGTCCAGAAGAATATCCGTCCACTGATGACTGTCCATCTCCGATATGTCTCACCGAAAATCCAGTCACATGAAAGCTCACCGCTTTCACATGAGAATACCAGAACAAATAGATGCAAGCAAGACGAGTTGTTTCGAAGAATCATCACCAGGAAATGCGAAATTGGTCGTCATTAAAGATTCTTGCTTTGAAGCGATTAATGGTTCGAACATAGCTAATTGAGAAAACCCAGAATCAAAACTTATATATAGTCAAAAGGAATCGAAGAAAGAAACAGTTTTTCAAAATAAGATTCCAATTTCAAAAGGTAACTTGTAAAGCGAAAACAGTCTTAAGGAGGCAGCGAGGTTCCTTCGTCACGCTGGTAGTCGGAGGATGATGCATGAGCCGTCGATGCTGGTTAGGGAAACCGCCGCTGAGCAATTGGAGGAGAGACGGAGTGATTGGGCTTATTCGAAGCTTGTGGTGTTTAATTGACACAGAATTGCAGAGTCGCATACTCAGGTCTGCCGGAGTAAAAAAACAACACACGCTTCTCTCATTTTAACCCAGGGACATAATGGAGTTTACACACCCAAAAGAAAGGTAAGAAGTACCCCAATAGTTAGAAGTGTCTATCTCTGTAAACTAAAGTAACAAAAGTGTCTATATGAGTAAATCACTCAAAAAAAAACATAGAGAACTGACGCACATGAGGCCATGAGTTTGTTTTATCTTAAAGGAAATGAAGAAGAAAACGAAACACCACAAGCAAAAAAATAACTTAAACATGATATGGGTTTTACATTCACTTCTCTTCCAGTCTAGCCAGGATCGACTCCGCGAAACTCTGTTGCCTGTGAATTCAATCAAAGATAGACAAATCAGCATCAAGGCATGTTGAGAATTCCAACATACAAAAAAGAATGTGAATGCAAAGACTTTCTATTAATTCAAAGGATCAGTACAGTTGAGCCCTTAATTTGTTTTTCTTGTTAATGCAAGTTTGAATTGTGGATAAATGGCTTTCTCTACCATCATAAGGGTCTGAGATTCACCCCATTTCAGCCACTGCAAATAAACTCGCCCTGATGGGTCTGAACTAATCTTGCTACAAGAATTTTTTTAGGGATTCATTTAATTCCAGAGAATAATGGACAGCAAATTTATAGAATAGAAACACATTTGAACATACTTGCGTTCACTATCCTTGGAGCTTGGCCCGAAGAGATATCATGTCTCTGACCCTGTGAGAATTAAATAAAGTGGATCTCAAAAATGTTAGACCATTTACTTCCACCATATCTCTCTCTCGTTCGCCTTCTCCCCATGTCTTCCGAAGCCATCGACTTCGATCTGATCATGCCGTCGTCGGAGAGGAGGACGGTTTTCGTCCTTCCGTCACCAGCGATAGACCAAGCCTCTAGAGAATCTCAAAGGCGAGTCCTCATCCCTGACAAATCCTTTACTGCTCCTTCACCAGAAATCCATCGATTCAACCTCGAAATTTCTCTTCCATATTCGATGTGGCCCCTTGTGAATAAGTGGTCGGCGGGACAAATTGCTGCGATAACATTCGTGGTCTTAAAAAAAATCTCCTTCGTCCCTCTTATAAAAATTAATTTGTTTTACGTTTAGTTTAAATAGCAAAACGTGGTTGATATCAATTTTGTCCTTCAAAGTTTAAAAATATTACGGATCCAACCAGCTTATATCCACCCAAACCCAACCTTATGGATCTTACCCGATTAAATCGGATCTAAACACACAAGGGAAACGACACGAGTTCTTTTTTTGTTCAAACCCTAGGTTTCGAAACAAGTCTCGAAAATTCCCACGCAATTGATAGGAAGAGACGGGACAACTAGGAAAAGCTGAGGGATCTAAGCAATCGATTTCAAGGCAAATCTCGTAAGGTAAGTCTCATATTCATGTCGATTTCGTTTTAGTCTCGGATACATGTCGATTTGCTTAGCTTTGATTCGATTGTAACCGAGTTGCGGGATTGCTCACCTAGGATGCCTAACTGTACAAAGAATCTAAATTATGGTATGAGAGATGAGGTTGAAGGAGAGAATCCGGTTGAAGGAGAGAGACCATCTCAGATTGTAGATGAGGTTGAAGGAGAGAGACCAGCTTCTGGTGACAACTCAGATTCAACTGTATGTAGATCGATTCTTAGTGGAACTATTATGTAGAACTTGTGAAAATTAGTTGATTTTGTATGTTGGAATTTTTCGGGATTGTTCAAGCAATTAGTCATTACATTTCGTGTTTGTTATTGATTTCAGGATTGTTTATTAACTTTGGGTTCGGGTTCGTTCTTGATTTCGTATTTGTTGTTGACTTTGCTTTTGCTTAT
Organism: Eutrema heterophyllum; assembly: GCA_002933915.1. Lineage (NCBI taxonomy): Eukaryota > Viridiplantae > Streptophyta > Magnoliopsida > Brassicales > Brassicaceae > Eutrema > Eutrema heterophyllum. The sequence continues at coordinate 35,475 of PKMM01011757.1, forward strand.
TGATTTTTGGGATCAAATTTATGGTTTAAGCATTTATGATTTTCTAGGTTTTTAGTAATACTTAGTACGACTTGTTAAAACTACTCTGGTTGTAGGTTAGAAATTTCAGAAACAAAAAAGTATATTAAATGAGAAGTGATTTGTTGCTTATGAAGCTTCTCATTCATTCATATATATTAAATGGTTAATTATTCTCTTGCTCCTCGCTAAAAATGCCACTCAGCTTAAAATCATAAAAGGCCACCGTTTTTGAATTTGTTAAGTCTGGGTCCGTTAGTTTGATGTGAGGTGGGCTGTGTTTGGCCCGATTGAAATAGATATGCTTTTGTTGGGCATAAAATTTTCTGGGCTATGTACGTGACCAAATCGATGTGGGCTATATACATAAATAGTTACACTTTTGTTGGGCATAAATTTTATGGGCTATATACATAAATTTTGGGCAACGTTCACTTGCATTACATGCTATCTATATGTGTAGGGGTTTTTTTTTTCTTTTTTAATTATTCCATAAATTTGTCCGGTTTTATTGGCTATGTTATCTGTAAAGATGTGTTTTCTGGAAACCCTAGCTTGGTCTAGAAACTATAAATACAACACTTTTGGGCCGCATTTAGGGCATTGGGAGGTCGAGTATTTCTAGGTTTGTATGTAAACAAGTTTTCCAAGATAATGTTTCCGTCTTTGTGTGCTCTTTTTAACTTGCTTTGGTGTCGATTATGATTGAATATCCCATCTTTTTGGGGTTTACAATTTTGGTTATGGGTGTCTCCAATTCTTTGATATTATTTATGTGTTTTCCGTTATGATGTGTATCTACTTGATTAGTTTTGCACTGATCTCTTTTTGGTTGAATTTAGACTTTTCTCTTAACTTATTAATTGATCTGATGTTTTTTTATGTTTTGCTCTTGAAGATTGCTTACTCTCTTTTGGATGTTTGTCAGGTTTTAACATCGTCTCTTCTCTCTCGATCGAGGTATATTCGAAAATATTTGGGAGTTTGTAGACTGTTGCTAATTTATTAGTTTTACTTTATTCTCTTCGTGGTTTATATTTTTTACTTTATGTTCACTTTTTTTTATTTGGATTTGATCTTCTAGGTTGCGTTTGTGTGTTTGGATATTTTGTTTTATTGTCGTTTTCGTTGTCTCTCTCTGAACAAGTTTTGTTTTTTATTGTCCGTGGTTGACTGTCTTTCTTATCCTGAATTTTTGCAATTTTTTAGGTGTTCCTGAACTGCTCCTAGGAGGTTTGTTTTTGTGTTCAGAGATGGTGGCCGGAGGTAAAGATTTTTATGGCTATATTTTTTTTAAAACGCTTAAAATTTTTATTCGTTTATCGCCCTAATATTGGTTGTTTCTTTGTTTCATGCTGATTTATAGTGCTACGGTTTTTGAATATTTTTAATATGTTTCTATTCGTTTTTAAAGGTATTCGCGTCTTGCCCTTTCATCTTCCCGAAGATGTGGATCTGATTGCACTCAATCGGCGAAGTAAATTTTTGGCTTGGATGGACTGTAATGGTGAGTATCGCGAGGCTCAGTCTCTTCGATATTTGGAAATCCCTTCTATGTTTGTTCGTTTGTCGTCGTCTCTTATCTTTCGTTTCCTACTTTTTTTAGGTGGTCATGGATAGGTTTCGGGTTTTCTGGGAGAATAACTTTTGTTTTCTGACATGGTAGCGCAAGGTAAAATTTCTGACATGCTTTCAATTCCCGATGATGGTGATGACGAAGAAGAAGTTGACACTGACGACAATGCTTTCTCAATCATCGTAAGAATCTGTCACCTCACTCTTTATTGCAATTGCATTTGATTTAAGTACGATGTGCTCAATTCTCTGTTTTCTTTTCTGAATTGTGTAGTCATCTGAAGAAGGGAAGGGCAGTGATTCATCGATCATCATCAATGCGTTTCAGTTAATCGGAATGTCTTCCTTTCTTGACCTGTCCGGTTTCTTTGAACAAGAGGTAAGTGTCTTTACACTGTCTCAAAGATGTGTCCTCTGCTTGAGATAATATAATGTATAACTAAAAAAAGTTATCCTTTCCAATTCTCAGAATGTAACAGAGAGGAGAATAAGATTCACTTCAAATAGCTCCGCAAAAGATTTACTGGAGAAAATCGAAACAGCAGTTACCGAAATGGGATTCAGTGTACAAAGAAACATGCGAAGGTGAGTCACAACATGATCTTCCTCTTCTTTAGCTATTTGTAATGTTAAGTTTGCAGCGTTCATAAAATTTTAACTGTACATTATTTTTTCTTTAGTTAAAAGTTGAGATATATTAATTATTACATAATAAGGATTTTAGACGATTTAGTGATTATATTTGAGTAATCAAAGGGCTTCTTATCATACGTATAACAAGTTTTCTAGATAAAGCCGTAACTGAACGTGGTTGAGCTAAGAAAATCTTATGGCTAATATTGTCACTTCCCGCACTAAGTTCAATGGTTTCTCTGATTCTTTCTTATCTTCAGTTTTTCGATTTAAAATTTTTAGAATACTAAAGATAAAATCTAATTTAATTTTAGGCTGGTGCAATTGTACGAAAGACGTGGGCATAATAGGTGTTGGTGTTTTCGGCCAAAGCAAAATTAATAGTCGGCTAATTTATGATATGGTACACCATTGATTTTCATAATTTTTTCATCATCATCATATATATATTAAATGAGAAGTGATTTTTTGGTTTAAACCTATCTCATTCACCATCATGGTGGTTAATTTATTCTGCTGTCTCTCGGCAAAAAGTCGTTAATACCCTAATCGATGGTTCAAATTAAGTTGAACATGGTTTACATTAAGAAAAAAAACAACTAATGTCATACCAAAAAACCATGGGAATTTTTTTAACCTATTTAATTTACTAATGGGTCGTGTAGTTTACTATTGAATTTACTAAAAAAAAAAAACCTAAAACCCTAGGTCGTATGACTACTATATATATCAATCTAAATGCCTTTATAGATCATTCATATTTTTGCGACTTATATACGTTTAACATTCTTGGCATAGTTACGTTTTAGTTTTTACCTAGCATCAAATTTTAAATTGTTTTGTGTTTATATTCTCGCATTGGTTTTATGGTTTGTGTCTTTAGATTATCGTTAGTAATCTAACTCCGTTGTTTTGATCATCATTTGTATGGGCTTTTCGGGAGTCGGCGCCGACTATAGTTAGTCGGGTTTAATGGGCCCGGAGGCCGATTTATGGGCCAAGTCGAGGAGAAGGTGGACATCGGTCCTTAATGGGCCGAGGTCGGCCTTAGCCTAATAAGAAGGCCCAAGTCGTGGTTGCAGATGTGGTCCGAACTGATGTGGCATGAACCGATGTCGATTCATCCAAATAAGTAGAGTCAACGCATGGAGTTAACCGATTTAGGCTCAATTTATGACGGGTTTAAAGGGGTGCGGAGCTTACCTCCAACAATGACCAAACTCAAAACACTTTACATAGACATTACATAGATATGCTTCAACCATTCATCCTTCTTATATTTCTTGACAATAAACAAAACCACTGTTAGAAAGACAAATCTGAGAGGAACGAATTGTTTGGAAATTGATTCATTATATATGATGATTAAAACTTGCAAAAAAAAA
>PKMM01011757.1:39559-60739 GCA_002933915.1 Eutrema heterophyllum
CCGAGCTAAATCATCAGAAATGAGAGAGTAGAGCTGCGAAAACATCATTTATGGTCCAAAATCAAGCTCGATTCGACGAGAAGAAAAACTCACCGTCAGGACCTCCTTCATCGTGATGGGGGCGTTTGCTGCCGCCATGTTTGACCTCAGATCGCGGCAAGAGAATCAGATCCACGGCCGGGATGAGACCGTCAACGGCCAAGAGAGAGAGTGGAGAAGGAATTCAAATCGCTGCCAGATCTGAAGCAAGTGAACGAGAACGGTGATGGAAGGAGAAAGGGAGAAAACAGGAAAAACAAACAAAACAAAAAAAGAAAAAGGGTTGAGGAATGCCTGAGAGCTGTACGATGCGCTTTTGCTAATTAAAGGGTGATTTACATTATTGATAAATTAACTTATAGCTTCATAATTGCAGCTGTTTAAAGATTGTTCCTAGTGACCGTCTACTTGCAACATTCCGAAATGGATGGGACTTCTGATTATAGAGCGAGCGAGGAATAAAAGTTTTCACCGGTGATTTTTTAATGCGATCAAACCGGTGAAAGGGAGTTAAACATATCATCGTTCAACTATTTCTACCATAAGCTTATTGATTAAGGTCCAAATCTTGGAAAAGAGATCCCTCCCTTGTTTACAATGTTCACGGTTTTACTGCTATCAAGAAACATATTTCAAAAATATATTATCGATAAATATGTGTTTACATTTGAAGAGTTAGGAGGCCATCCAACCATAGCACCAAATTTGGTGTGGTGAATAGTGTCAAATTTGGTGTAAAAATGAATAGTATTTTTTTCATCTCCAACCACAACACCAAATTTCACACCAAAAAAATAATTTTTATTATTATATTATTAAATTTAAAATTCTTTTTTCAATAATTATGATAAATACTAATTATTCATAAAATAAATTAACTTCAAATTCGATATAACATTACATTCGATAAAATAAAAAATTACAATCGATAAAATAAAAATACCGGAAAATAAATTACATTGTACTAATTCTCAGAATTAACATATTCCGACCACAAGTGTTCAATTAATGCATTTCGAAGTTCAATATGAGCTTCCCGGTCTTTGATTTTTCTGTGCCGAGCTAAGAATTCTTGAAATCACGCATCTTCATTATTTACCATCTCAACTTCTGCAGATGGGACTTCAATTCGTTCTTCAATTGTTACATCAACATCACGTTCATCCTCTATGATCATATTATACATTATGATACATGTTGTCATTATATCATGTAAAACTCTCTTACTCCAAAAACGTGATGGTCCGGCCACGATTGCAAATCTTGACTGCAATACTCCAAATGCACGTTCCACGTCTTTTCTACATGTTTCTTGCCTTCTTGCAAATAATTTCTTTTTGGGACCACGTGGATCGTGAATTGTTTGAACAAGAGTAGACCATTTCGGATATATACCATCAGCTAGATAATAACCCATATTATAATTTTTCCCATTAATAACATAATTAGCGGGTGGAGCAGTTCCTTCAGCTAGATTAGCAAAAATATGAAACGCCTCTAGTACATTAATATCGTTGTTAGATCCCGGTAGCCCAAAAAATGCATGCCAAATCCAAAGATCATAATCGGCTACAGCCTCTAGAATACTAGTAGGAGATCCACTACGACCAGCATATTGTCCTCCCCAAGCAGTTGGGCAGTTTTTCCATTTCCAATGCATACAATCTAAACTACCCAACATACCTGAAAATCCTCGGCTTTCACCAATGTGGAGTAGCCGTGCAACATCATTAGCGTTTGGTGATCGAAGATAACGGCAAAGATGTTATTAACACAAGATGTCAATTACAAGTTTGGATTCAAATTCGATCATGTTTGGCCTATCCTTAAAGGAAGTGAAAAAATTTCAAATAGGCAGACTTCTAGATCCGCTGCTTTCCAAGAAGAAGGTCGTAATGTTATGTCATCTTCATCATTCCAAGACGAGTCATCACCATCCCCTGGTATGAATTCATTCGATCTAAATATGAATAGTGAAGAAACTACTACTAATTTATCTCAAAAACCTATGGGTGTGAAAAAAGCAAAGAAAAAACAACAAGATGATGAAAGTTTTTAAAAAATTTTGGAGCAAAATGAAAAGCTTGCCAAAGCTCTTGCTAAACATTATTCTAAAAAAGTTGAAATTCGAAGACAAAAGCTTGAGTTACGAAGAATGAAACAAGAGCAAAAAATATTATTCGCGGATTTGAGTTCTATAAGCGATCCGGCGTGTCGTGCGTATATTGAAAGTCAAAGAGCGGAAATTCTGAGTAGAGGACCACCATCAAACCAATATGGAGGACACGGGGAGAGTTCTCGAAGCCAATTTCGTGAATCTCAATATCGAGAATCTCAGGATCAAGGAGCAACTTAAGGAGAACAAGTTCAAGGAGACCATATCCAAGGAGAACAACCTCAAAGTGAAGACCAAATATCACCAAGTGACCAACAAGATTATACCCCGTACTATCATTATCTTAGCGGAAATGGTAATCCGGGCTATTAGAGTATTGTTTATGATTATATTATGTCTTTATTTTGTCAACAGTCCTAATATTATGTCTTTAAAATTATCTTGTTGTATTTTTTTATGTTTTTTTTTAATTTAGTAATTTTATGTTGGAATGTTTTATNATGATTGTTATCTATCGATTTTTTTTTGGGCTTATATATTTAAACTTGACCCTGGTGTTTTTCAGTGTAGGCCGGCCCGGCCATTGGGCTTTGGCCCTAATTGACATCCCTAACTCTAGGGTTTACTTCCATGAAAAAGCAACATGTCTCGGACTCGGAGTGATGCCTAATCATCTTTGGTTTTTGTTTTATCTTTTCCTTTTCTTAGATAAACATTGCCATTTGCTTGTACAGTTTTTTTTCCTTCTTTTCCTTTATTCGAATCCTATTGCAAATAGGTTTCATGTGTTTCGCTTTCTCTACATATAGTCGATGCTAATCTCCTTTGTAAAGCACGACTTTTATTGAACTAAATCAAAGAGCTTTTTAATTCGGCCGGTTCTCAAGGAATTCAAGAAGGCGTAATCGTGTTGCAACACACGATCTCCGGCCTCAGGAGGATCAGAACCGATTCCAGTTGATCTCGTTCTCATTGCCATGGAAAAGCTGAAGCAACTGTTGGATAAGCTTCTAGATGGTCAAGGAAGGTGGTGGTCAAAAATGGAGGTGGTCAAAAATGGAGGTTGTCAAAAATGGGAGGTTGATTTTGTTGTCAACAATTTTGGCTCACTCATTCACACTTCACCAAACCCTTCTCATCTCCCCTATAAATATAGCTTCTCATTGTAATTGAACATCATCCGATAACCATCAAAAACATCAAGAAAGAGCAAAAACTTATGTTTAGTTTTGAGTTAAGTTTCTAAACATATATAAAGAGAGTTATTCTTTAAAGAGAGTTTTGTTCTTTAAATACTTCATTTGGTATCAGAGCTTCTTGGTATCGATCAAGTGAAGAAGTCGATCACGAGACGTTCTAATCAAGTAGGACTTGCCGAGTCATGGAAGAACCTACACCACCGAACCGTCCAAAGGAGTTGGATAAATCAATACCGATTCAATGCCCCATGCTCACACCTACGAACTATACGGTATGGGCCATGAGGATGCGAGTATTGTTACGGATTTATAAAGTTTGGGAAGCAATTGAACCCGGAACGGATGACACCAACAAGAACGATGTCGCAACAGCAATGCTCTTTCAATCCATCCCGGAGGCTCTTATCTTACAAGTAGGAGATCAAAGTTCACCAAAAGACATTTGGAAATCTATCAAGACTCGAAACCTTGGGGCGGATCGTGTCAAGGAGGCACGACTACAAACGCTAATGTCCGAGTTTAAAAGGATCAAGATGACGGACTCGGAGACAATCGATAACTTTGCGGGAAAGTTATCGGAGCTAGCAACAAAAGCGACTTCCCTCGGAGAAACAATTGAAGAATCAAAGCTCGTAAAGAAATTTCTCAATAGCTTGCCAAGGAGTAAATACATCCACATCATAGCCTCTCTCGAACAAGTTCTTGACATAAAGACAACAAGCTTTGAAGACATCATAGGGAGACTCCAGGCCTATGAGGAGCGAATTATCGATGATGACAAGCAAGGAGAGACGCAAGGAAAGTTGTTGTTCACAAGCTCGGAACAAAACAATTTTACAAGCTCACGAGGGAGAGGTCGTGGAAGAGGAGGCAGAGGATATAGAGGACGAGGCAGAGGAAGAAACAATTCGCAAGAACGATCAACAAATTACAATGATCAAACAAAAGAAAAGAAGGATCGATCAAAGGTGATTTGTTATCGCTGCGACAAACCCGGCCACTTTGCTTCCTCATGCCCAGAAAGAATACAAAAAATTCAAGAAGCAAATAAAGTGGAGACGGAAGTAGCCGATCAAGCCCTTTATATGCATGAGATCGTATTCTTAAACGAAGATAAACTCATACCGAAGAACTACATAGGTGAAGACGGTATGTGGTATCTTGATAACGGAGCAAGTAATCACATGACGGGGATCAAGACTTACTTCTCCGAGCTTAACGAGAACATCAAAGGCAAGGTGAAGTTTGGAGATGGTTCGTGTGTAGAAATAGAAGGGAAGGGGTCGATTCTATTTCAAAGTAAAACGGATGAACAAATTCTTGTCTCCGATATTTACTACATTCCGGATCTTAAGAGCAATATTCTAAGCTTAGGACAAGCTACGGAGGTCGGGTGTGATGTGCGGATGAGGCAAGATTACTTAACGGTACATGATCGAAGTGAAAGACTCTTGGTGAAAGTCATAAGGTCACCTAATCGACTTTACAAGATTAACTTGAAGATTGGGAAACCGATATGCTTACACACAAGAATAGAAGATGACACTTGGAAGTGGCACGCAAGGTTGGGACATATCAGTTTCAAAACAGTCAAGGCGATGTTCCAACAAGAAATGGTTCACGGGTTATCGGAAGTAAGAGAAGAAAAGAAGTTGTGTGAATCGTGTTTGGTAGGAAAACAGACTCGTCAAGCATTCCCGAAGACGACTATGTTTCGAACATCCAAACCACTAGAACTTCTTCACGCCGACCTATGTGGTCCCATAACACCTCCTACCATCGCACATAACAAATACATATTTGTTATTATTGATGATTTCTCAAGATACATGTGGTCCATCTTGATGAAAGAGAAGAGTGAAGCTTTTGGAAGATTCAAGGCGTTTAAGAGTATTGTGGAGAAGGATCTAGGAGAAGAGATCATGACTCTTAGAACCGATAGAGGTGGTGAGTTCACTTCAAGGGAGTTCGATGATTTTTGCAATTCAAGAGGCATCCAGAGGCATCTCACAGCACCGTATACACCGCAACAAAACGGAGTGGTGGAGAGAAGAAATAGGACGTTGATAGAGATGACAAGGAGTATTCTCAAGGCAATGAAAGTACCAAACTACATGTGGGGAGAAGCGGTACGTCATTCCACCTACGTGATCAATAGAGTACCTACAAGAGCTCTTCACAACATGACTCCATATGAGTGCTTGCGAAAGAAGAAACCAAACCTAGATCATCTAAGGGTTTTTGGTTGTCTAGCATACTCAAAGGTTGAACCCGTAAACCTTAAGAAGCTAGATGATAGATCACAAGCACTAGTACACCTTGGGATCGAGCCAGGATCCAAGGCATATCGATTGTACAACCCCTCGACACGAAGGATTGTAGTGAGCCGTGATGTAGTGTTTGATGAGAAACAGAGTTGGCTCTGGAACAGGTCTGGAGCTATTCCAACACATGATCCTGGTATGTTTCATATGAGATGGGGAGAAATTGAAGATGCTGGAGAAGGACCCGTGGTAACCGGAACTCAAAATCAAGACAACGCCGAGAACTATGGTGATGCTGATCTTGAACATGAAGATGATGGCGATGTGGATAATAACACTCAAGATAATCACGGCAATGAAGGAGAAGCAGTCGAAGGACCGCAACAACTAAGAAGGTCAGGCCGTCAAGTAAATCAGCCGCGGTACCTTGAAGACTATGTTCTGCAGTCTGAAACAACTTCTGACTTGTTCCAGCAGGCTTCTGTTGAGTGTGAGATACTTCTACTTTCAATAAATAATGAGCCAAGATTCTATAAGGAAGCAAAAGACGTGCTAGAATGGAGGAAAGCATGTGAAGAAGAGATCGAATCAATCAATAAGAACAAGACATGGTTTCTTGTTGATAGACCGAGTGAAGCAAAGGTGATTGGTCTTAAGTGGATTTTCAAACTCAAGAAGGATGCGGAAGGTATAATCAAGAAGAACAAGGCACGACTTGTAGCTAAAGGATACGTTCAAGAATCCGGCATAGATTTTGATGAGGTTTTTGCTCCGGTTGCTCGTATCGAAACCATTCGATTATTGATTGCTTTGGCGGCGTCACATGGATGGGAGATTCATCACTTAGACGTGAAAACAGCCTTCTTACATGGAGAGTTAAAGGAGGATGTGTATGTAGAACAACCTGAAGGCTTTGAGGTGAAAGGAGAACAACACAAGGTGTATAAGCTTTCAAAAGCCTTATACGGTCTAAGACAAGCTCCACGAGCTTGGAACACAAAGATAGATCAAATCTTGAAGGGAATGAAGTTCAAAAGATGCACAAAGGAGAATTCGGTGTATCGCAAGGAAGAAGGAGGAAGCTTGCTTATTATTGCTATCTACGTGGATGATTTGTTCGTAACCGGAAACACTCTCAAAGGGATAAGTGAATTCAAGGAAGGAATGGCATCTAAGTTTGAGATGATTGACCTAGGTTTACTCACTTATTACCTCGGCATTGAAGTACATCAAGGTGATGATGGGATCGAGATCAAACAAGAAGGTTATGCTCGAAGGATCTTAATAGAAGCTGGTCTAGATGATTGCAATCCAACTCAAGTACCTATGGAGTTTGGTTTGAAAGTTTCAAAGGCTCTAGAAGAAGAAGAGATTGATCCTACGGCCTATAGAAGAAACGTTGGTTGCTTGAGGTATTTGCTTCACACGCGTCCGGACCTAGCATTCTCAGTTGGAGTTGCTAGTAGATATATGCAAAGTCCAAGGAAATCTCATGGTGAGATAATGAAGCAAATACTAAGATATCTTAAAGGGACAGTTGCACATGGCTTGAAGTTTGGACGTGGAGGTTCGAAGGAGATCATTGGATATAGTGATAGTAGCCATAATATTGACCAAGATGATGGAAGAAGTACGACGGGTCATATCTTTTACTTTGGATCATCGCCAATCACTTGGTGTTCTCAGAAACAAAACACGGTTGCACTATCTTCTTGCGAAGCTGAGTTCATGGCAGCAACGGAGGCAGCAAGACAAGCTATTTGGCTTCAAGACCTTTTGAGCGAGATTACCGGATGGAAGACGAAACAAGTTCTCATCAAGATCGACAACAAATCAGCAATAGCACTCACCAAGAATCCCGTGTTTCATGGTAAAAGTAAGCACATCCATAAGCGTTACCATTTTATACGAGAGTGCATTGAAAGGGAGCTTGTCGACGTAGAGCATGTACCGGGAACTGAGCAGAAGGCGGACATCTTAACTAAGGCATTGGCACGAATCAAGTTTGCTGAAATGAGAAACTTGATAGGAGTTCAAGACATGTCCAAGATCAAGTCAACGAAGCTTACGAGGGAGAATGTTGGATAAGCTTCTAGATGGTCAAGGAAGGTGGTGGTCAAAAATGGAGGTGGTCAAAAATGGGAGGTTGATTTTGTTATCAACAATTTTGGCTCACTCATTCACACTTCACCAAACCCTTCTCATCTCCCCTATAAATATAGCTTCTCATTGTAATTGAACATCATCCGATAACCATCAAAAACATCAAGAAAGAGCAAAAATTTATGTTTAGTTTTAAGTTAAGTTTCTAAACATATATAAAGAGAGTTATTCTTTAAAGAGAGTTATTCTTTAAAGAGAGTTTTGTTCTTTAAATACTTCAATTAGTACTGATATAATCGCATACAATAGTATNCTCAGGAGGATCAGAACCGATTCCAGTTGATCTCGTTCTCATTGCCATGGAAAAGCTGAAGCAACTCACTTTGGAGGATCGCCTAACTATTCTCCCATGCAGTACAAAATCTTCGCTCTCGGAACCGATTCCAGTTGATATCCTTATCGATATATTTTCGAGAGTGCCGGCAAAGTCTATAGGTAGGTTTAGTTGCGTATCGAAATTCTGGGCATCCATACTTGGCCGTCCAGATTTCACGGAGCTGTTTCTCACAAAGTCTTTGACTCGTCCACGACTCTTGTTCACCTTCATACTTCACGGTAAATTGCCTTTCTACACTTCACCACAGCACGAGAACTCCTCGTGTCTTGTAGCCACTCCTCATCTGACGTTTTTACCTATTGGGCCCCCTCAGATTTCTCGACCTGTTCGTGGATGGGTCTGTATTGATGTGTGTTATGAGAGCCGTATGTTTGTGATATGTAATCCAGTCACAGGAAAATCTATATCCTTACCTAAATTGATAACGAAGATGAATTGGTCGACAAGCTTTTTCGGGTATGATCCGATTGAAAAACAGTTCAAGGTATTGTGCACGACTTGGTCACAACTGCCATTGAATTCTCATGCAGAGCATTATGTTCTGACTTTAGGGATTGGACAAATGGTTTGGCGAATGATTGATGAATGTTGCAAACCTCTTCTTCGTCCTTCATTAATATGTGGTGGTGGGATTTGCATCAGTGGTGTTTTGTATTATATAGCTGAGCTCAATTTTCATGAAGATATTATGATAGCTTGTTTTGATATTAGGTTCGAAAAGTTGAGCTTTATCAACATACCTGAGTATTTGGAGAGAATAGGATACGAGTCAAGACTGATAAACCACAAGGGTCAATTGGGTATAATTCAGTCTTCATACAACTGGAGAATTGATGGACACACTACAAGTTTTACTCTGTGGGTTCTTAAGGATACCGAGAAACATGAATGGACAAAGCATTTCTACGTATTGCCTCTTTTGTGGTGGGATGTAGTCGGAAAGACCGAGTTGCACATTGTTGGAATGACAGGTACATGTGAAATTGTGCTGGCACCGCGATATCCGTTAGGCCCTTTCTATCTTTTCTACTACAATCTCGAGATGAACATTGTTAGAAAAGTTAGAATCCGAGGTTTTGAAGCGTTAATTGAGCGTAGGCCATTAGTACCTCAGTGCTTCTTAGACTATGTAGAAGATGTGAAGCTTATATAAGTGTTTAAGATTTGGCTTGCTTTTGGCTTGAGAGGAGCTAGTTTGGAATTAAAATTTCATTGGAGATTAGCCCTTTATTTTAATTTTTTATAACTTTATAATCATTTATTTGCTTTGAAATCGATTTTGATATGTTTAACTCAAACATAATATTTGCATAACATGACAAACTGAACGCATACTTTTGCGTGCAAAACAATCAAAACCATATATGTGTATATCTAATTTCTTATGTAAAAGTGTTTAGGATTTCACAACTCTGAGACTTTTAAAACAGAGCTTCCTAATTATCACATAATCATATGGGCTTTTTGCCTTTTCAACTCTTGTTTTAAAGCTTTGCTGTCCATGTCCTATTCTTTTAGTTATTTGTTAGGTTATTGTTTCAATCTTGAAATTAATTACTATCTTTGATTCTTGTCCGATGGCATGAGATATATATTTTTATCTTTACCACAATTCGTTACTAAACAATCTAACAAAGATAACAATGCTGACAAGTTACATGCAACTTGTTCTTCTTCACTTCGCCTCAGCCTCAAAATCCAAATTGTAGCCTCGTCTTTTTTTTTTTTTTTTTTTTTTTATTNTTTTTTTTTTTTTTTTTTTTTTTTTTTTTTTTTTTGCAAGTTTTAATCATCATATATAATGAATCAATTTCCAAACAATTCGTTCCTCTCAGATTTGTCTTTCTAACAGTGGTTTTGTTTATTGTCAAGAAATATAAGAAGGATGAATGGTTGAAGCATATCTATGTAATGTCTATGTAAAGTGTTTTGAGTTTGGTCATTGTTGGAGGTAAGCTCCGCACCCCTTTAAACCCGTCATAAATTGAGCCTAAATCGGTTAACTCCATGCGTTGACTCTACTTATTTGGATGAATCGACATCGGTTCATGCCACATCAGTTCGGACCACATCTGCAACCACGACTTGGGCCTTCTTATTAGGCTAAGGCCGACCTCGGCCCATTAAGGACCGATGTCCACCTTCTCCTCGACTTGACCCATAAATCGGCCTCCGGGCCCATTAAACCCGACTAACTATAGTCGGCGCCGACTCCCGAAAAGGAAGGAGTGAATCGCAGAGATAAGGAAGATTTCCTTATCTCGATCTCCGAGAGAAGAGGAATTCTTCCATTTCGCTTCCGAAGGAAAAGGAAAACTTCCTCATTCCGACCTCCGACAAATAAGGAAAGGAGATCGCCCCAGAACCTTATAATTACGGAGAGTCACCTCATTCAAGGGACACGCCCACTTTCCGCAAAGAGACCTAAGAACCCTAACTCCGCAATCGCCGACTTAGTTCTTAGATCTCTTCTTTTTCACTTGCGTCTTCGATTACTCTTTGTACTTCGACCGAGATAGCTAATAAAACGAGATTTCTCAATCCCTTTTTGTCTTAGATTTACTTTGTTCGAACCGGTTTCAACAGTCATGGTCTTAGCTGCTCAACCTTCTCTTACTGGTTCAAGACTTTATCTGAAACCAATCTCTAGTTGAACCAAGCCAAAGCTCAAACCAACTCGGCCTTTGTTCAATACTCTCTGGTTTCGGAAATGGGGAGAGAAGGTTGCGATATAGCCAGGACTAAGGTGAGTGTTATGGTTGAGAATCAAGGGGAGATGGCGGGAAAACGTACAGAGAAGCAACTCACCGTATATGATCTAAAGTGAAACCAAAGCATTTTTCTTCCTTGATCTCACTGCACCAAATTTTTTTTAAAAACAAAGGTACCAAACTACCAATGCATTCAAGATTTTCAATCAATATATATAATTAGGGAGTTTCTCTCTTCATAACCAATTTGCATGTTAGATTTATTAAAGATTCTGCTAGTTGTATCGCTGGTTCAACTGAAAAATCTCCATTTATTTAAAAGATATTATCAGTTCTTGTCTGGAGCTATGGTCTTCTCTTAGATTTCCTGGTAAGAGTTCAATTTCTGTGGAATACATAGAGAGAACTCTGTGTGTGTTTGATAACTTTGTGTGTTTGTGCCGTTATTTTTTTCTGATTTTTGGAATTGTTTGGTCAGCTGCGCCGTTTAATCTGAAGCAACCGCTCGCTTTTTGTCAACTCAATGGAAGTGTATGCTGTAACTCGCGGGAGGACTTGAAGTTGCAGAGACAGTTTAAAGCAGTCAATGTATCGGGGAGCTGTTTTCCGCTGCTCAAATCACTGCTTTGCTCGGTAAGACTAAGTCTCTTTACAAACAATCAAACAAAACACAAATACAGTCATCTGCTTTAGCCTTTGATGGTTCTGTTCATCACTTTAGAGCCTCTCTAGTTATCAGTTGATGATTCCCTTTTCTGTTTGTGGAAGTGTGATCCTTTCGCAGCAGAGCTTTTCCTTGCTGAGTCAGAATCCAGACAAGTTCCTGTCCTCTGCAGTTTCTTCTAATAAGTCAACACAATTCCACAGATAGATATGTCATGTGGAGAAATCGAGTTTTTCTGTTTGTGTCTGAAGAATCTGGAAGAGATTGAGCTAAGGACATGTAGGAGTATAGTAAGTGTGGTTCTGCTGAAAGTTTCAGAGATTTGTGAATCTCTCAAATCTCTGTTGATCCACGATGGTGGAAACAAAGACGGATTGGTTCATTTCATGAAAAACTCTTGATGCAATGGTGGTACATTAAAGAAACCTGATTTACGTCTACCTATGGATTTAGTTGATGAACATCTCGTCTCGCTGCGAATTTCAGAGCTTTATCTTCTCTTAGGCTTACAAGCTGTTACTTTGTGACTGGTTTTAGTCTAAAGGTACTAGCTTTAAGCTTCAGTTCGAGTCTCGAAGTGCTATCTCTGCAATGCGGTTGAAGGAGAACACGGTTTGTTGGCGACATTAGGACAGCATTTGGGAAGATTAAGGAAACTAGAGTTGCCGTTTAACCGATAAGGAACTTGTTTCGATGTTAGCTTCTTGCAATGGTTTGATTGAGCTGAATTTGAGAGGATGTAAAAGCTTGACAGGCTCAGTGTTGGTTTTTCTGAACAAAAGCTGTGTGAAAATGAGGAATTTAGACATGGTGAGCTGTGGAATGATTGAGGCTGATGAAGTGGAGGCTTTTGTGATGATGTCACAATGTTTGAAAAAGATTGTCGTTGAAGAGAACAAGATTACATATGCCGCAATGAAATGAGCTTCTAGTAAGTTAATCGAACCTATTGCTTTCAGTTCAGGTCTTACTTACTTGGACTATTAGTAGTGTTTGAATAATAATAAATGTGTATATAATAACATGAATAAAAGGGAAACCCAATGCTGTGTGTGTTTCTAATAGATGAGGGGATTGATTGTATTTTCTGTTTATATTATTGTGTTTGTATCTTTTGAAAACTCATATGGAGGAAAATAAGTTCGTTTGACAAGTGAGGATACTTGGCCGTTACTACAACAAAGTGATAGCTAATTTCTTTAGTTGTATTAAGTGTAAATCTAGAACCTAATTCAATTTCTGCAACGAAACCCCAAAATTTGTTAAATACCCTAATTATTGGATGTCAGCGTCTATTGCCATTTTCTTTAATTATCGAACTGAAAAGACAAGTGTCTAAAAAGTAATATGCATGGACACCATAGTCACGACAAGGAGAATAACGACAACAACAAAGAGAAGAATGGTAACTTGCATGACAAGTAATATGCATGGACACCATAGTCACGTACCATAATCACGGGAGGAAGACGAGCTCACTCACGGCCACGACTACGACGAAGATGAGCTCACGACCTCACTCTAACCACGAGCTGATCACTGAACTCACCATTCACCACGCCGAACTCGCCATGCATCGCACCGACCTCGCCATCATCGTTTATATTATTGTGTTTGTATCTTTTGAAAACTCATATGGAGGAAAATAAGTTCGTTTGACAAGCGAGGATACTTGGCCGTTACTACAACAAAGTGATAGCTAATTTCTTTAGTTGTATTAAGTGTAAATCTAGAACCTAATTCAATTTCTGCAACGAAACCCCAAAATTTGGTAAATACTCTAATTATTGGATGTCAGCGTCTATTTTCTGGATAATTGCCATTTTTTTAAGTATCGAACTGAAAAGACAAAGACAAGTGTCTAAAAAGTCTGAAACTCAACACTGTACGTGTCCAAAGACTAAAGCCTCTAGCTCTCATCAAGCCACAAAAGTCATCCTCGTGTAAACACTACGTATTTTCTATCCAAAGTCTTTAGCTCGTGCCGCCCTAAAAATCATCATAAAAGTCACCTTCACCATCTTCATCGGTGGTCTCTCCATCATCAGAATCATCAGTATTTTTCTCTTTTGGCTCCATAAGCGTACCTGCGATCCCTTCAAAACCAGCTTTCGAGAACTGATATCCTTCTTTAGTCTTGCTGCTCACAATCTCAAGTATAAAAGAATACCGAGAGTACTCGGTTGCTAGCCACTCCACTAAATGGATTCTCTCCTTCTCAACATTCCACTCACCCTCTGTGTTGTCTTCTACCCCTTCTTTCAATTGTTTTATCAAGGCTATACCGGTCACTTTGTTCCTTATCACTCGTACTTCGAGTTTAAGGTCTTCCAATATAAGAAGCGTTGTGACAGCACCATGCTTCCACAACACTTTCAAAGTCGCATCCACGCCATACACACACTTCTCACTCTGATTTTGTAGAAGGCCAAAGAATGTTCGGATCGCCCGCCTCTCTCGTAGCATCCTCATCCTTGGCAAGACATGTTTAGACCTGTCGATGGCCTCGTTAAAACCTTCTTCTCCTCCATATGTTCCCTCCACCACATTCTTTATCATTTTCTTAAGGTCGGGAATAAAACAAGGGGACTTACGCAATGCTTTCGTCAAGTCTTCCTCACCAAAAAGTATTACCCCAACAACGCTAGGCACATTTGTCGAATGATTGATGTAGTACTTTCTGGCGAGTCGAGAAGCTTTGCACAAGTAAGAGGCGAGGGCAGACATCTTATTCCTACAATCAGCGTTGCAAAGGACATGTGGTGTACTTGCTTCATCTTCCTCTCTTCTTTTTTTTAGAGCTTCCATAAACCTACAATCAGCGCTGCAAAGGTAATCCGTTGGAAGGCCATAGGTGAACTGCTCAAGGACCTCATATGTGTAACTGCCCAGAATTCCTAAGAGAGCCCCACTTTTTTGCAATACAATAAAACCGTGCTTGTCATGCGGCTCTAGCAATTCACTGAGATCTTTGGGGTGAAACTTGTTGTCAAAAACGCAGAGATAGACCTCTACGGGTTTGAAAGGCTCAAAGTCTACTTCAATAACTGTGCCAATGTACATAACTAAGCCATTAGCAGGTATCTTCCTTCTCTGTTTCAGCTTTTGTTGAGCAGATATTATTGCTTGAAGTTGATGATGATCGCTGTCTATCTTTGATGCACTTGCATATTCTTTATCCAATAACTCGATGACATGCGAAATCGAAAGACTAGGAGGCACGAGAAGTGAAAGCATTCTGCTTCCTGTAGCTGCTTCAAGAGGTTTAAGAAGCTGCTTAAGCTTCCATCGCCTATTATTCTCATGATCAGGGGACAATTGAAAATCCGTTTGCTGATGGTATGCCATTTTCAAAGCCTGGGTTTTTAAGACATGAACAAAGTTTAATTAGGACCCAAAGCTAGTAAGAATGAATGGGAGATAAACACACTCTTAGACATGCTTTTAAGAATTTTCAGAAGTTTTCCATCATTCTATATGGGCAAGAGTCAGCTCCAAACGCGAAGATTGAGGATGCATCTACACTTTTCGACGACCTAAGCAGTAAGCACCAACGATAGAAAGTGAAATAGACCTAAATCAAGAAACCTAAAAGATTTCCGAGAATCTCAACCAAACCTGAATCAAGATCATCCGTAATTCCGTAGTTCCATTAACGAATAGCAAGGAATCTATTTCCATCAATTGAAAGTTTCTAAATAGAAGATTAAGGATGCATCCACACTTTTCGACGACCTAAGCACCAACGATAGAAAGTGAAATAGACCTAATCGAGAAACCTAAAAGATTTCCGAGAATCTCAACCAAACCGAAATCAAGAAACATCCGTAGTTCCATTAACGAATAGCAAGGACTCTAAAGCACAATCAAATTCACAAAATAGCGAGAGAGCGAGAGAGAGAGAGGGAGATCGAGCGATTACCTCTTGAACTTGCGAGGAAGAAGCAGCGAGCGAGTACCTCCGGAAGTTACGAGAAAGAAGCAGCGAGCGAGAGAGAGTATTTGATTTTGTTGCAGTGGCACGAAAAATCTTAATAGTGTTTTTTTCAAATCATTTCTGGAGGTTGGGCAAAACGAAGCGTTTCAATAGATCAAAACGGCGTTAAAATGCTTGTTAACTGACGACGTTAACGCTTTGAAGTAAGCTCGCACATCTTCATTATCTGTATTTAACCAAAATCCACGTGTCCGTTAACTTGGACTTACGTGGATGACGTCAACTTTAACGCCGTTGAAGATGAGTATGAAGACGTTCGTTGAACTGATTCGCCATCTCCGGCAAGATCGGTTCGATTCCGGTCAAAGTCCCGGCGAGAGCTCTGGCCGTCACCCCATCTATCGATTGATTTCTATTGTTTGCAGATGTTCTATAATATAAGTGTTTCTCGGTGGAGTTTCCTAGGTATTGGCCGAATGTGGAGAGGAGGCAGTGAAGAGGAACATAAGCAGAAACAAGCTTTTGCCTAGAGAAAAGATCGATCGGCTTCTTGATCCAATTTTTGAGCTCTCTCAGGTTTGTTTTGTTCATCCAATTTTGTTTCTTGTTTGGATTCACTTTGCGTTTGCAATTCTGAGTTTATTGCTGATTTATGCTGCATCAGAGAAATAGTATAAGAGGAGAGTGTTGTTGAAATGTTTTCTCTTTGAAATATAGTTGTGAGTTTGATTCGAAATGCACAGCTTCGTGCTGGGAACATATGTAGCATTTGTGTTTATACGCTCTATCTGGCCGATTTGCAGAATACTTGGTTGATGTCTCTGCTTACCGGATATGAATATGCTTGAAGCTTGCAGGACATGAACTGTATGAGGAGCCCTTACCTTCTGGTGGCATAATCACAGGGATAGGGACCAATCCATGGACGTCTTTGTATGTTTATGGCAAATGATCCTACAGTTAAAAGGAGGGACTTATTATCCCATAACTATCAAGAAACATCTCAGCACAAGAGATTGCTGCTCGGTGCAGACTCCCTTGCATATACCTTGTTGATAGTGGCGGTGCTTACCTTCCAAAACAGGCAGAGGTTTTCCCTGACAAGGAGAATTTCGGGAGGGTTTTCTACAACGAATCGGTTATGTCATCAGAAGGAATTCCAAAAATCGCCATTGTTTTTGGCTCATGCACTGCCGGTGGTGCCTATGTACCTGCCATGGCTGATGAAAGTGTAATGGTGAAAGGGGATGGTACCATATTTTTGGCAGGACCTCCTCTTGTGAAGGTTGATTTTCCCAAATTACTCTCTCCTCATTAATCAGTTTCTTGAGAATGTGAAACTAAATGAAAAAGTTTTTGAACAGGCTGCCACTGTAATGTGTCCGGTGTGTCGGATTATTTTGCTCAAGGTATATATATATCCCTTTCTGCAATATATATTTATAAATAACAATCATGTTTTAGAGTTTAGACCGTAAGAAGTTGCTCNATTATTTTGCTCAAGGTATATATATATATCCCTTTCTGCAATATATATTTATAAATAACAATCATGTTTTAGAGTTTAGACCGTAAGAAGTTGCTCTAGTGTTGCAGACGAGCTACATGGACTCGCTATTGGAAGAAACATTGTCAAGAATTTGCACATGGCTGCAAAACAAGGGGGATGGAAGGAACATTTGGAAGCACAAATCTTGAATACAAAGAACCACTCTATGACATAAACGAGCTGCGTTCCATTGCTCCAGTAGATCACAAGCAGCAATTTGATGTCCGGTCTATTATTGCTCGGATTGTTGATGGGAGTGAATTTGACGAGTTCAAGAAACGATACGGCACTGGGAGAGAACATTTACTTGCTTCTGAGACCTATCTCTTTCTCCAAACTATGGCTTCTCAGCTGGAACTTTTGTTTGGCAGACGCTAGTGGCAGGTTTTGCTAGAATTTATGGTCAGACGGTAGGAATCATCGGGAACAATGGCATACTGTTCAATGAATCTGCACGAAAAGGAGCTCACTTCAATGAATCTGCATGAAGTTGATATTTGCTTACGAAACCGCATTTACACAACTGCCCCCAAAATTTGAAAACACTGTAGTATTCTCTAGTCTTGATCATGGGACCGCATTTGCAAAATCATCACTTGGAATCAATTACTATCTGTTAAACATCATATAATTATGAGCTATGCCTGTGAGGTCTTCCGCTTTCAAAATCTGTTAATCGTCATTTCTGATATAGTTTCACACACAAGCTATGAGGTCTTCTGTGGAACCAAAGAATGATTTCAAACAAGCAAGGTTCGTAACGTAAATACTGTACCTGGTTGACGTTAAGGAATGTGTTCTAGATTAAACAATGTTTTGATTATTTAGTTTCAGTTTACCGGTCGTTTCTCAAGTGATAGTGAAGTCTCAATATTAGCACACACACACATGTGAAAAAGTGATGATTTTATCTATATTAAAAAAATGCTTCTTTTATCTTATTACTGTTGCCCACAATTGTTTTTGAAACAGAGTCACATCACTTTCTGCTGTATATAGATGGTTATTTACAAACGTCCTGAAACTAACTTAACTTCTAACAGAGTATGAATCAGATCAAAGTTAGGTCCAGAATTACCTAGTTGAACATCATCACAGTTATAATACCTAGTTAAACATCAAAGGTCTCATACCACCTATGGGAAGAGGATTACTGTCAATTCCTTGGACATGGTTCCTTAACCTGAAGTATGTGACATAATGACAGTTAAAGGGGATAAGAATCATGTGCCTTGGAACGATTCGATTGAAGAGTCTATCATGGCTTTCAAAATAATGCACCAAAGGCAAACCAATCACAACAAGCAGCCTATGAAAAGAAGGGAGCAATCACTTGTGCAACCATTGAAGTATGATTGAAGTTTAGCCCAAATCATTAAATAAGCACACGTAGCAGCCCGTGATATTTGACAACAAACTAGGGAAGGAAAATATCAACAAAGCAGAAAATATAGCAGAAAATTTTCCCAACTGGATAGCAAAAGAGCCATACATATTGCACATCCATTAAATAGATAAAGAGGAACCAAACTCAACAGCATGTTCCGAGTATACTCAAGCATGCCACCATTACACAAATACATAGTCCAGATAAAACACCATTTATAAACTTAAAAGCAGAAGCACAACACAAGAGAAGAGGAACACGATTATAGATATTGCCATTGGGTAGAGACTAGACTGGATTATTCAAGAAGCAGCTTTCCGATTCCAACTCAGTCCCTGCAGGACTGCCTGAAACATTGACGGTATTGGTTTAACTAGGAATCAAACTTTCCTTACCTTACGATATTGGTCAGATCTAGCATCCAGCTCTTCTGAACGCTTGTCGCTCTCTTGCAACATTCTGTCTACTTTGTACCACTGCTCTCTTCTCTTGTAAACATCTGAAACATCAATTGATTGGAAAATAGTTAAAAGTCACGATCTGAATCTTAGAAACGAATATCAAATCCATTCCATGAATTCAAAAACCATACTTTTAAAGGCGTGGCCAAAATATCCACCAATAAATGCTACCCAAAGACCCAAGCTATTCTGCTCCTCCCATACATGCTTGACGCTCGAGGACAGGGGGGAAGAGGCGATGGTTGAAAACGCTCTTCCACAATACTACAGATCACGATACAAACAATACAATCACGCACGCATAGCGAAATCGGAGAGAGAATCCGGTTAAAGGAATAATTTTTGCATACCTTGGCGAAGATCGTTTGCGTGTGCTTCATTAGGGATTCTGCTTCCCCAATCTTATTTATAATAAAAATAAAATAAGAACTCTCAAGGGCTTGACTTGAGAATACAGTAGGTCTTATAGGCCCATTAGTTTAAACAGGCCCAACGTGCTGAAGTCCCTTTTGTGGATGTTAAATCCCACGCTCAGAAATTTGTGTGTAGTTTTTAGGGAAATGAATTATAACGATGGACCAAATTTATCTTGAGACGATACGTGCAGTATAAACAAGAGTATTGACAGAATTAGATTTATATTGATAAACGGAATGAATACATGTTTTTTTCGAAGAGATGAGTTATAAAGAGAGAGAGCTCGAAAAGCGTAGCGTGATTAAGGCTCAAATCAAATATGTAAAACTAGGTCTTGAGTCTTCTTTTATAGTTTTCTTCGAGGTCTAAACCGTCGTCGCGTATCTCGAGATCGTTCATACCAAAACGACTCTGAACTGTTAGAGAATATCTTGGACTGATTCAACCGACTTGGTTGACTAAGTAGTTGATAACTCGGAGCTCGCTAAGTGAGGAGATCGAAGTGATACTTTGTTGATTATGCGGGCTGCTAATGGGCTGAAACCTGTATTTGGCTTGGTTGCGTCTTTGGACCAATTCCAAATATATTTTCTGATTTAATTGCTAAGACTTTTAAGTGGACTTTATGGACCGGATATAATGTGATAAATCCTGCTCCAACAGGTGTGTTCGGTTTATTACAATGTGCAAAGACAATTAATTGCGATAAGCATACCGACGTTCCTCTCATGAGTCTGGTTTAAGCCACATCACCATCCGGTATATTTGTCGCAAATTTGCTTCCACTTATTGTAATAATCAGACCAAAATCTCCAATTAAAAAGCTCACAATGCCAAAATGCCACCTCTTTTTTTGGGGGGGCAAAGTTTATTTGGTAGTTCGGATCTAGTGCACCAACATAAATGCCAATTGTGAGAACGATGGATAAGATTAGGAGCCGGGTATGTTAACCGAACTAGAATCTATGTACAACCCATTCGGTTCTTCTTCTTTTTTTTTCACCCCATAAGGTTTTGTTTGGTTCGGTTTAATCAAACCGATAACCAAATCTGTTTTTTTATCAATCAATTAATCTTAAACCCAATCTCTTTGCTCGACGCCACATAACATAATCATCCGCCAAAACTCACCTCCTTTCTCGCTCCGTCTAAGAGCAGACTGAACCTCAAGTGCTCAACAACACTCTTCTTGATCCTCTCCTTAGCTCCTCTTCCATATAAGTACTTCAACGACACTTCAAGAAGCTCATGATCCATCAAACCACTATTAAGAAGAGCTTGTTGGGTTTCAGAAGAAGAGCTTGTTGTGTTTTGTTGTATTTCATAAGAAGACTTGAAGAAATCTTCACTTAAACATCACGGACGATCGTCCTCGACTCTATCGAAGACGACCCCAAAGCTCTTCTTGGGAAACCACCTCTTGAATCCTCCTAACACTCGGATGAAACAAGAAAAAAAAAAGAAAAAAAAGGTAATGATGGTCAAAATGGGGGGGGGTACAAATGGCTTAATGCGAAGCGAGTGTGGAGTGTGTATTTCACTATGTCAGTACACGGTAATCCCACCATAGATTTTTACCAATTTTTTAATTATAAATTTTGATTATTTAAAAATTTAGAACCCTTTAAGTTTTTTCACCTCCAATGATGAACCTCATTAGGAGAGTTCTTAAAAAAAAATTAATTTTTTATAATTAATTTTCTTAAGTTTAATTTATTTTATAAAAAATTATAAACATGCTATATTTTATAAACCAAAATTATATTGCATTTCATGAATTTTAAAAACATACAAAATATTGTCGAAGCTTCAGGAAAAAAAAGTTTAATATTTTAGAATCTTAAAAAAAAGTTTAATATGTAAAGATTCCAATTCATTAATATGTAAAAAAAAGTTTAGAATTTTAAAGTTGAAGTTAAGAAAAAGTTTTTTTTTT
>PKMM01011758.1:0-14295 GCA_002933915.1 Eutrema heterophyllum
TTCTAAACTCTTTCCCATATTCTGGTAAGGAAAGCATAATGTCGCTCATATTATCCTCAGTTTTTTTCAAGATTGATGCTTTGAGTGTTTGATTTAAAAAAAAAATAGATTGCTATTAACCGTGCAGAAAACTAATGGCGAGAGGAAGAAGGAAGCACAATAGTTTGATTAAGCCGGGAATACGTTGAATTGCTTTGATTTAGGTAGCAAGAAAGATAAGGTTGTGAATGTTAAAAGGAAAGACTGATTTCTTGGATGATGATGTGTTGGGTTTAGGAAATGGAAAAAATCAAGAAAGGGTTCGATATAGGCATGGATCAGGGTCTTTCACAGCTATAATGACCGAGAAGAATATGACTTTAATCAATAACACGCTAAACATTGGTGCTGCATTTAGCAAGTTCATATCTGAGAAGGATTTTCCTGTTTTTCTTGCATTTAGACCATAGGTTTCCTTTCCAGGAAAATGTGTTCGATCTCATACATGCTTATCGGTTACGAGATATACAATATAATATCTAATAATATAGAAAAAAAATATACTCTCTCTGTTTCACAAAGAGTGTCATTTTAAGATTTTATTTTTCTTTCACAAAAAGTGTCGTTTTATGTTTTCAATGCATAATTTTAAACAAAATAACAGTTTTACCCTTATTGTTGTAATGTATTAATTAGAGAGTATCAACCATAAAACGAAATACAACACCAGAAATATATTTACCCTAAAAAAAACTGCGCGTAGGGGCGGGTACTCACCTAGTATTGATAATGTACGAAAAGATGAAATGTTTGCTAATTTGAGAAATTTTGGAGACTTACCACATGTGGTGATAGAAACTAAAAAGCATCTTTCTCGTCATTTGGTTTATAGGATTTTGAAGTTATGTTTGACTTTGCATATTGCTATATGATTGTCAAAACAGTATTACGAAATCGCATTGTTGATCTGTTTTTAAATGGTTGTTGATTTTGTTTTACCAAAAAAAACAAATATTGAAGATGTAACAACTGAAATTGTGATAAAGCTTTGATTGAACGGAGAGTACATTTGTAACTTTTTTGGGTAATTTACCGACCGTTTTTTTAGAATATTTTTTTACTGCCCCGTAAAAGAATGTTCTGGCTTGGCCACTGGTGATTGACAATGTCGTGAGCATATAAGAAAACTCCATGAACTTTACTCCCCACTTAAAACTTACCTACAAAAGCAAGAGACTTGAATAATATGAGATTACCTACATTGCAACACCATTTTTCACAGGAGCAGTGTTCACTAAAAGCTGATGCTGTTTCTGAATAACCGAAAGATCGCAGCTGAATCATTCGCAAGAAGTTGTCCATCAAACAAGCGATTCAATCAGATAAAAAAGTCTTAAAACTTACACATTAGTTAACATATATATAATACCTAAGGTAGAACATTGTATAAGACTAGAGTTAAACTACAAAAAAAAGGAATATATCAATATACTTCTCTCAAAGAGGCCATCTAGTTTCTTTAACGCAACGAAAAAGAAGACTCTTTTCTTTCAAAAAGAACGTTAAAGGAGTCGTCAAAAAAAAGGGATGGGTCGTTCCCTTAACATTGTGATTATACAACAAAACAGAGACCTTTTGGATCTTTTGATTTCATTTTACATTAAATTGTTCAAGGTTCAAGATGGAAATATTCCAGGGAATTCACTTTTTTATTGCATATGTTATGGCTACAAACACTAGTTGACTGCAAATACAAATGACATCATGAACCCTTGTCGTTAGATTTGCATATTGGGGTAAGAATCTAAACTAGTGAAAAGTTAGAAGCCTAAGCATTGAAAGGTAGCCTCATTGTGATAATCTTTGAGCCTTGAGGACACAAGCAGAGCTCTTAAGCACCATTTCGAAACCATGGACGACCTTTTCTTTCGGTTTCCTCATTGTTGTTCCTTGGAGCATTCAACCGAAATATTACCCCGCGCGCCAATCTTCATAGCAAGACCTCTATCAATGGATTCTTTCAATACAGTTTCCTTGGACCTCTCACTCTTTACCCTCCCAACGTCTTTAAAAAGCCCTTGTGGATCTTTATCATCATGAGGTTCTTCTTGATTGCGTAGAATCAATGTTAAATAGAAATGCTAATGATTTGAAAGAAAATTGAAAAACAAAAAAATAAACTTAACCCATTCCAAATCAAAGCCTTCCTATAGCATTGTAAGGGCAAAAAAGTGTCTTTCCCACAAAATCGTTCTTATCATCTCCTTTCTCTTTGTCTGCAACTTTAACCTTCTTCTTTACCCTATCCTCAGAATCTTCTTTTCTACCGTTATGTGTACTCAAAGGACAGGGCAATCTCTTCTCTTTGTTCATCTCAATTTCTCTAGAACCCCAACTACTTCTGCTATCTTTTGCACCAAGTCTCTCGACCACAACATCGGTAGGAGCAGCTACATCGTTTTCTTTCGACATAGATAACAAAACTTCAGCACAAGTATCTTCTTGATGCACGATTTCGCTTGCATTCTCCTTCTGATCATCCCAACACGGAAACTCCCTATACTGAAATCTAAACTTCTTAGGTACATAACCAGTACACTTCCACAGCTGACGAGAGAAAACCGATGAAAAACGTTCAAACACAGCCAAATCTCCACCTGGGACTCCTTGTACATGAACCCTTTCTTCAATTGGGATCTCTGTACATGCCCTTAAACCGCGATTCATCATCGCAACGGTCTGACTCTGAGCCGATAAATTCTCCATTCTCAAGGTTTTGGTAACCAATAACTTAGCAGCAGAAACTTCAATGTCATTGTTTTTGATCTTGCACTTGTGACAAGCAAATAGATCATCTCCTTTAACATAACGAGAGCACCGTGTGTGAACCCAAACACCACATTCATCACAATTCACCATCTCTTTACCATCATCGAAATTCACACCACAAACACAATATACGGTCCAAGATCCATCGACCCAATCCTCGTGTGGTTTCATAATCGCAATCACAAAATCGGTTACAAAACAAAATGAGAAAACCCTAACGCCCAATTCTCCGATCTGTTCACTAATTTACCCAGAATCGCTCTAAATTTCGAAGCTTTATAAACCCAAATTCATCTCCTTCTAAAGTAGAAAAGAAAACCACTAGGGATATCTGAAAACGCGCTCTCTATTCATGATTCAAAATTCGCAGCGTATGGGCTCAATGACGATAGCAGTACTTGAGATTCCAAATGGAGAACCAATCTCGACATGTATCGATGATTCTCGACTCCGATTTCTGAACGGAGCTTCGTGAAGAAGAGAAGGAGGAGGATTCTTCAAACGAAGATGATACGGAAACTGGAATTTTCCATTAATTAAGTTCATCGATACTTTATGGGCTTAATGAAATTATGGGCCGGGCTTAGAAGATGGATATTGCTCTCTTCTGTTCTTTTTTTTCTGCTTTCTAATTTGTTTTTGATTTTCTTTTTTTTTAATATGTAAACTAGGATCAATCCGCGCTAGCTATATAGCGCGGTTTAATTTTTTTTTAAATTTTTTTTTTAAATTAAGAAAAAATAAATTTATCTGAATTTTATAATATGTCTAACTAATGATTATATATAGAACTGTTAATCCAGACTAAAATATCTATTTAACTTTTTTTGCAATAAACTAAAATATTATTCGGGCTAACCCGCAAAAACCTATAAGCTTGAAAACATAACTCTAATATGCATCGCTTAATGACTATGGTTTTTGTGGTCAGTCCACAAACTCTTAAAAAATCAATTTTCTCGTGTTTAACTATTTATAAAATTAGTATAATATTTTTCAAGCTTTTGTTTTGATATATATTCAAATAAAATATAATAAGCATAGTGAAAAATATTGCAAGATCTCAAATATATTTTCTTTGAACATGTATGAATTGATTATTATCTAATAATATCATAATAATTAAGAAACTAAATAGTAAATAATCTCTTTAATTGAAAATAAATACTTTCCATATTCTCATCAATAATTTTAAAAAATAATTATATTATTTTATATTTCAATTATCTTTTCTTATTTGTAATGACATTTGTAATAACTTACAAAACAAAATTCATTTTCAAAAATATCTTCTTAAATAATATTATAGAGATAAATATTATAAGGAACTTGATGTCAAAAAAAAATCTTAAATGTGAGGAACTCTGGGGGGATGTAAATATCTGGGGGGATGTAAATATTAAGGAAATCAATCTTATCTTATTATGTAAAGTCTTATGCGACACTTATCAGTTTCATTTAGATTTTGACATATGTGAATTTTTTTTTTTTAAAGTATGTTTTTTGTTGTAAATATTAAGGAAATCAATCTTATCTTATTATGTAAAACTTTACCGAGTCTTATAAAACCTGATACGTGAAAATAAAAAATTAAGTAATTTGCGACACTTATCAGTTTCATTTAGATTTTGACATATGTGAATTTTTTTTTTTAAAGTATGTTTTTTTGTTGTTTTGCAACGTTTAAATAAAACGGAATATCCAATTTGTAAATTCAAATTCCAAATTATTGACAAAAAGATAACAATATTCCTATTATAATTTTTTTAACAAAATACAGTTATGTATTATCCCGCCCACACAACTTAGTTAATTAGGAAATAAATTATTTCGGTGATTACCAAGTAAGTAAGTTAATAACTTTCGAAGGAGAAAAGACAAACAATAAAAGAGATTTGGTTAAAACCAACCAAAAAAAAATGAGATTTGGTATTTCGGTGGTTGGTAGAGAAACAAAAATGTACAAGGACGATTCGATTTCCGGGAAATAATACAAGACAAGAGTTTGGTAGCTATTGGGTGGATAGAATAATAATTAGGCAGCACCGTTTAAAATGTAAAGTAAAGGAATATTCTAAAAACACTATTCAGAATTCTTTTCATAAACAACATAGCTTCTGGACGTTTTTATTGGTTTGGATAAACCTATTTCAACTCAGAAACAATATAATGTAGCATAAAACATAGGGATAATTGGAAGAAACAAACTCTAAGAATAAATATAAATTTAAAAATAAGCTACATCTTTTAAATTTAAATAAGAAATCATTTGATTAAGGTTATGGAATTCAGGAATTTATGTTTCATGGATTAAGATTTAAGATTTAGGATTTGGGTTTTATATTATTTTAAGGTTTATGGCTCAGAATTTAGAGTTTTTTGTTTGTTAAAGATTTTGTATTGAAATAAAGTAAAATATTACAAGGAATCAAACTAACCAGCAAACATATAGAAGAAGAAGAAAGTGAACAAAAATATGTCACCTACAAAGGAAATCGATATCACAAGTGGGAGGTATGATAATCAATTTCAAGACCATATAAGCAACAAAGCTTTACCATGCTTTGAGGCCACATTCTTGAGAGCAACCAACTTGTTTTTGAGAGATTTGAGAATTCAGTGAAGAACAGATTGGTAGGGGAGAGAAATGCCATGGTGGAACCTTTGATTCCTTTCTTTCCATATATCATTGATTACAACATTGCCATGTTTGTAGTAGAGCTAGAGAGAGAGCTTTATTTAATGGTTGAGTTGCTGAAGCAGAGGAGAATACAGAACGAATAGCCACAAGGAGCCATTGCAAAATTTAGAGTTTAGGGTTTAGATTACTTTTTTTTGTAAATTGTTTAGATTAAGATTGTTATGTTATTTTAAGAAGATCTATACTATTTTCTGGCTTTTGTTATATATATATATATATATATATTTGTTTCTCATAATTCTCCCAAAAACATATGTTAATTAGGTCTGGGTACTCGGATACTCGGTTCGGATTCGGATTCGAATTTGGATCGGTTTTTTCAGACTTGGTCGCTAGGACGACTTCTAGAGAGAAACGGACCACGATGGACTTTTTTTTTCTTCGCAAAGTTTATGCCCGTTTTCTTTTCATCACATATAATATTCATTAGCTCTCGTATTATATTTTAACCCTCTCCAACGCATCGCAGATAAAACAAACATATAAAACGTATTTGTTTTCTGAAATATTAGTTTGTTCGTATTATACACGTAACACAACTAGATATGTTACAACTACTATGGATCATATTCTTAAAATTATTTTATACATCCATTCTATTTTGAATAATATCCATACACCACATTTTATGTTTTTTTTTTGGGGGTCGAACTCCATATTCTATGTTTGTTTTCTAAAGTTACCACTAAAATCCTAACAAATTTAAAATATTATAAATCTAAGGTTTATGAAGGGTTCCTTAAATATTAGAAAAATGTCATAACTGATTTAACCCTTACTAAACTATTAAGACATTTCCTATATCTGAGCTTTTGGTATTTTAGGAATTAAAACTTGTTTATGGTATTTTAGGGTACCTCTCTATCTAAATTCACATCAAACGTACGTCTTTTTTTACGAAATTAAACGATAATTTTGGGAAACTAAACTCCAAATTAATTAGGATGACATATGAATTAGCCAATCTATTTTATTCTTATAGTTCCGAGAAAAAATAAAGGAGCTTTAGCGTATCTTTATAGCTGTAACACATCACTAAAGTTGGTGGTGAAACTGGTAAACTCTGCCTTCCACCACCGTACGGGATGCGTTGGTTAATTGGTTAAGCTACACGGTAATTTATACTATTATTTACTTGCTGTAAGAAAGGTGAATAATGAATAAGTAATGGGTTTATCAGAAGCTGGATAATTCCGAAACATGTAATGTCATTGTCAATGGCTTCTTTTTTTGTCGGCAAGTAATGTTGTGGTTTAACTCATGTTTATCCATTTGGACAAGTCTTCTTTTGTACAATTTGATTCTTACTCGGATTTCAGAAAATTAAATAGTTTATGTACAAAGGGTTTGAAAAAAAAAAATTACAAAGGGTTTATTGATCATACAGTATAGTTGTGGGATAGTAATTTTCAAATCTTTGAAGAATAATATATATAGAAACCAATTTTGGGGAATAGATTTAGTCAACGAAAATGCGAAAGAAAAAGTCTTGACTAATATTTTGAAAAACAAATATACAATCGATTAAACATAAATGTGGAGGTAAATATAAAAGTAAATTATTAGGTTGATTAAAAATATGTTAAGTTTGTAACTGAAAAAAAAAACACATTCAATCTTAAAACAGTTGAATTATTGGTTGAGGAAAACACTATGTACAAAAATACTTTATCAAAAAAAAAACTATGTACAAAAATACAAATAGATATTCTGTTATTTTGAAAAATATGTTTCAAAGCTATGTCACGCAAAACATTAATAAGTTTATTAAATTATCAATTTATAACAAAAATAAAATTAATTAAAATATATACACTATTCAACAGAGATTATGATCATTGTTATAGTTGAAATTACAACAATCAAAATTTGTAAATATGAATAAATGAAGGATTTTGGCTTATCTTTAAGAAAAAAAGAACCGAATGACTATCGAACAATAAACAGAAAGTTTGTTGTTTGACGAGATCAAACAGGATTCAGAAGTGATTTGAACAAAAATTTTGCGGGGTAAACTAGATTTAGAATTTCGATTCCCAAGAGTGACTTTACAGGAACAAGACAAAAAAATAGCTAAAAGGCTCGAAAAAGCTAAGTGTTTGAATTTATAGCTAATAGTGTGTGTGTAGAGAGAGTTTTAGATGTCTTGCTCTTTGTCATTGCCCTTGTTTTATACTTCGAGATCGTGCTCAACGTTACCGTTTACTCCGTCTGATTCGCCATAAATGGTCTTTAATTCAAAGGCTTCGACCGTTACGTTCAGACGCCTTAATTCTCCGGTTTGAATGAGTCTTTGGTCTCGGCGGAGTTAACTAACGGTTCTGTATTTAATCCCCTTTGACCACGAATTTCACTTCGGTAGGTTTTTCAGCTCGACTCGTCTCCTCGAAAATGCATTTGACCTCGTCTGATCTCTTTTACTGTATCGAGCATTTTTACCATTTGGTTTATTGGGCCCAAATTTACTAGATCTAGATTTTCACCACGCAATCTTAATGTGACTAATTGTTAAAATCTATCGACTATTGTTTAGAAAAAAGATACACGAAAAACTGTGCATCATTTTTGTGCCAAGTGTTATTTTACTATTTTCCAACTACTGATTTGATTTGTTTACAAGAGTGGAAACTTATAGATTACTTATAATATCATATCCCAAATGCAATTAAAATCTGTATTTTTTTTATAAAATAAAATCTCTCACATTCAAATTCTTATATATATATTTTAGTGACATAAATATATTGATGGCAAATAAAATAGTATATTTTCTGGAAATTATTTTCGGATAATATAGAGTTGTAGATTCAGGTTTGCTACGATCTAGCTCTGTCGGAAAATAGCAGAAAAAGAGAAAGAGGACACTAAGAGCGTGATCTTTTTCGATCGCTTTACCTTTAACCACGGTAAAAACAAAAGTCGAATTTGGTATTTAATCTTCTGCTTAATTTTGTTCCTTTTCCCAACGAACTTCGCTAATCTTTCACATCTAATGAAATTTAATTACCATTAATCCTCTGGTTTTTTACTCTTTTGTCCTCTTCCTTCTTCTCTCTCTTGGTGGCTCCTTCTTATAGAACCCCTTTTTGCTACTGTTCCCTTTTCATTTTGTTCCTTCAATTCGTCTTACTTGATCGTGAGCTCCCTGAAAATTCCGATTTTTATTGCTGGGTTTTTTGCGATTTACCGAAATCTCTGATCATGGCGGTTGTTGAGAGCGTCGGAGCTGATACGGAAGCTGGTGTGATCTCGCCGTCGCCGCCGTCTTCCGTCACCAGTCAAGAATCAGGAGGCTCTTCCAACAACGATCAGGGTGAAAATGGAATCAACGGTGAGATCAGATCACACGGGACGAGATCCGACGGTGGAGAGAGCTTCAAGCGTGAGATGAGAGAGCTCCATGAGCTTTTATCAAAGCTTAACCCCATGGCTGAAGAGTTTGTTCCTCCTTCACTGAATAAGCAAACGGCTAACGGAGTTAACGGCGTTAACGGTGGTTTCTTCCCCGTCGGTTTCTCTATCTTTCGTGACAATGGCTTTGGTGCTGCCGGATATTTCCCCGTCAACGAGGACGGCGGTTTTCGACGGGTAAGATACGTCTCATGTCTCTTGTGGTTTTTGGGGGAGTTTCGTAGGTTGTCTGTTTAAACTTGGTCTCTTGTGTCTTCTTTTGTGCTTTTATAAGTTAAATCTCTCACCTTTTGTGTCTTGGGGCTAAATCTTTGTATGTTCTTCTTTTGGCTACTCTGCTTCCTGAAAATCTTCTGCAAAATGATTTGATTTGAGTCTCTTTTTGTTCTGTTATTTGAAACAGAAGAAGTCGTTCGGACCACAAGGGAAACGGAGAATGAATCCTCGGACAAGTATGGCTCAGCGTGAAGAGATCATTCGAAGAACTGTCTATGTGTCTGATATTGACCAACAGGTTTAAAAAAGCTTCCACCTTTTTCTTTAATGGTTCTTCTCAGGCTTTACTGTATTCTTACCTATACTATCTTGTTTTTGGGTTAGGTCACTGAGGAGCAGCTTGCTGGTTTGTTTATCGGCTTTGGACAGGTTTTATAAGTAACTTCTTCAAGTTTATCTTTTGTTCGTGGTGTTTTTCTTTGTGTTGACTGTTTGGTTATTTAGGTTGTTGACTGTCGCATATGTGGTGACCCCAACTCAGTACTTCGGTTTGCTTTCATCGAGTTCACCGATGAAGGTATCATTAGTTTCATTATGTAATCTGTTTATGGATAAATGCCTGTAAATGGTTGGTTTAATGGTCTTTTGGCAATTTTGGGACTCGTAGTGGGTGCAAGAGCTGCGCTGAATTTGTCCGGGACGATGCTGGGGTTCTACCCTGTGAAGGTTATGCCGTCTAAAACAGCTATTGCGCCGGTTAACCCGACATTCTTGCCAAGGGTGAGAATTTTTCCTGGATTTTTCATCACATTTGCTGAAAGTATAAAGTTATGACTCTCTAGACTCAAGAGTCAAGACGTTGACTTCTAGTCCTTTTTTTTGGGTCTTTTAGACTGAAGATGAGCGTGAGATGTGTGCGAGAACTATCTACTGCACTAATATTGACAAGAAGGTTACTCTCGAATTGGTTTCCTTTGCTCAGCTACTCTGAAACTTAAAAGTAAGCTAACTTTGGTTAGTTTCACCATTCAACAGGTCACTCAATCGGAGATAAAGCTCTTTTTTGAGGCTGTGTGTGGAGAGGTGTACCGTCTGAGGCTGCTTGGAGATTATCATCATCCAACTAGAATTGGTTTCGTTGAGTTTGTCATGGTAAGCAGATGCTTCTATTGATTTCATTGGTACAATTGGAGATCTTGGTGAGACTATATTTTGGTTATTGATCTTTATTAAAACTTGTTTATAAGCACATCTATTTACGGTTGTATCGAGAAATTGAGCTTCAAAGTATCGATCTTTGCTCTTCCGCAGGCTGAAAGCGCAATAGCTGCTCTCAACTGCAGTGGCGTCCTTCTTGGTTCTTTACCGATAAGGTCCAAGAACAAACCAACTCTCAAACATTCTCTTTAACTGGTCATTCAATCTGAACATTTGATGGGTTTGAATTTGCAGGGTGAGTCCGTCGAAGACACCTGTTCGTTCACGTGCTGTCCCGCGACATCATCCAATGCATTGACAGTAGTTGCTACAAGTTTATATATATAAATCTCTGCTCTCACAGACATGTAAAGAACGTCTGAAACTCTTGGTCTTTTGTTTTCCCGTATGTAATGCTTGGAAGCTTGATGATGCTTCTGTTGCCTTTTGCTTTTGGAATCTTTTGGGTAGGGTCCGGGTCCGTAGGGAGTTTTTTGTTTTTGTTTGGGGTTTTACTTTTAGAGAAAAGAAAGTTACTACAGAGCAGAAGAGAGAAAAACACTGAGAGGCTTTTGAAGATTCACTGTTTAGCGGGCGTTTTTTCTTTTGTTATTTATAGTCTTACTCCAGGAGTTATTAGAAACTTGCTTTTCTTCGTAAATGTTTCTACTTTTTACATTTACACCCTCTATCTAGTCCTTGTTTCTGTCTGATTGAATTGTGTTCTACTTTTCAAGCAAAATTTTAGACACATAATAGTTTGTGTTTTTAGTAGAACAAGTCAGGGAGTAAATGGTTGTCCAATTAGAGGAACATATTTCAGCATAATTATCAATTACACTGCCTTCCTTAATAATCTCACCATTTACAATTTTTTTTTAGTGAAAAACAGTGAGACCCACATTTTGAGTGTAAAAATACAAGATTCTGCTGAGAAAAAATAGAACAAGCTTAACAATTTTTTTTTTTAATTTTTTTATTTCAAAATAAAAACAAACTTAATTAAAATATAAATTATCAACTATTTTTTGTGTTATAGAATAATCCGAAATTGTATATTTCTTTTTTGAAATGGTCAAATATTCAACTACAGTAAATTAGGTATATATATATATATATNTTATTTATTTATTATATATAATTTCGTAATTATACAAATTAATAGTATGAAACAATATATATAATTTTATATACATATATATTTTATATTAATTTTTGTGTTCCTCTCTATTCCTCTCAATGGTTACCATTTATTCTTATAATTTATTTCTCTGCAGCTATTCCTCTAATTCCGTAAAAATTCATGCCTTCTTTGAAATATCATGAACTGTTCTTCTTATTGTCTACCTGTCGTTGTTCCACTCATTTTTATTTCACTGATCATTATTCATCTGATTCTACTTCTTCCTTTCATTTTAGCCTCGGGAAACGGGAATCAAATTATATATTAGTATTAAATCAAATTTTTGAATTTAACCAAAAAAATTAGGAATTCCGAAAATTTTAATTATAAAAGTTTTAGATATTAGTAGTAGAGTAGTAGTTTTGCTTTTTGTTTTCTTTTTATCAGCGAGAACAGACTAGTCAAATGTTGAATTGCTCAATGTAGATTTATGTCATCAAACAAGTCAAATTTGAGCATCTCAAATCGAAACAACAAAAAAAACTTCAAAAGACAGTATCTGACGTCAATATATGTGGTGTCCAGTTACACTTTACACTTTTTTTTATAGTCGGAAGTGTATCGAATTTGACTGATATATCAGCTAAATATATAATAAAATAGCGGAATAGTCAAATGATCGAATAGCAAAAAAATCAAATTTGGTAAAAAAATTGGAAAATAATAATCATAGCTAATCACTTTTCAAAAACGTGACATTTCGTTTTTTTTTTTTACTTATATTATTAACCAATTATAATAATCAATTTTCAAAAACATGAAAACGAAAAAAAATATTTAAAAAATAATAATAATATAATGTTTTGAGGTTTTTTCGTCCACTTGGGGGCAAGTCTCATGCAACACAAAGCAAACGAGAGTTAGAGATCGGAAAACACAATGTGGATGTGTTTTCCGATGATTCTCCGACGCTCAAGTCAACAACAAGGAAGAAAGACCACATAGATTTGCGTCGGAAACAGGAAAAAAACGGAAAACGTGGGATAAAGAGAGAGATATGGTGACTTCGGGTCCTGAGAAAGGATGGACCACGAAGTGTCTGGACAGATCTGAGTGAGAAGTGACCGGAAGTTTAGTCGAAATATACGAGCCACAAGATTGAACATTCCTTGGAAGAGAGGTGAGACGTTGTCTCGGAAGTTTGAGAAAAGCTAAGTGTTTTGAGAGAGTTCTCTAGGCGAGAGGTGAAAAATCGGATCCCCTTCCTCGAGGAGTCAAGGTTATATTTATATAGATACCTGACCCGGGCTCGTATACCGGGTTGCATTGGTTCGGATGGGTCAGACTATGGATCTTTTGTTGGATCAGGTACGAGGTACTTGAGTGCTATCCTGCATATTTCGTTTGTCGCTTATGTATGCGTCCCCGACAAAGCAGTTTCTGCAAGCGCCGCGCCGAATCTGTGTTGTTTCGGCGGTTTATGCGCTGCCACGTGTTCTGAGTGCCCATGCATTTATCTTCCTCATGGACAGCGATTCGTTGCTTTTTCCTGTCATATAGGCCAGCATTGGCCAGTTAATGGATTAATGCGAGAGCCAACTTTAGTTCAAAGGTGTATTGGAGGGAAAGTATATTTTATCTCGCGTATAATTGAATAGGTTTTACCTTTCTCGATATCCTTTGTAAGGGATATCGGGTTCCTCTTACCTTCTTGGGTATCTCTACTCGATTGTCTGGGAGTCTTACCTTCCCGGGTATTGCTACCCAGTTTATGTTGGCGTCGTCGGGGGAGTCGACATGTACCTGTCCGGGTTACTCATCTTCCTACTACCGCATTCTCCAGGTAACATGGCACGAGTTGGCGGGTTTAGGAGAAGGCAACCCCTTATCACTTTGGGACCACTCGTCTCCTTACTTCCCTCTAAGCCTCAAAACCGCACTCCCTCTAAGTGGCACGCTTTTAGGTCAAGTGGCCGTCTATTCTACAGTGACATGTCATACAATCTGTCCCAGGGTTGGATCACCTAACCTCGTAACCGCACTCTCTCGACATGGTGCGATTTTAAGTTTAAACTAGGACTTGTTTTCTTTTAAGAAATTGTTTTCAAATTTAAGAAAATTGTTTTTATTTGAATTTTATAATATGTCTAACTCATGATTATAGATAGAGTTGTCGAATAGAATAATTTGTCTATTTAATCCGTTTTGCAGTGGACTAAAATATTATTTGGGCTAACCCATAAAACCTATAATATTGAAAGCATAACTCTAATATGCACCGTTTAATGACTCTAGTTTTGTGGTTAGTTCACGAACTCTTTAAAAAAATCAATTTTCGTGTGTCTTAACTTTTTATAAAATTAGTAAAATATTTTTCAACTTTTATTTTGATATATATTCAAATAAAATATAATAAATTGTAGTGAAAAAATATAGCAAGATTTTGANCGACCCGACGCGATAAAAACCCTCCTTCTCCAGCTAAGTTTATCGGGCCTCCTTCTTCTCTTTTCTCTCTCGATTTTTCTTCTTTTTGCCATAACTTTCACTCTAGTTACTCAAATCCTGCGATTCAAAGTGCTGTGAACTCGAATTTTCGTGCTCTTTTTGGATTCAGCATCGTTTTTATCGATTAAGCTTTCATCCCTAAGGTATTTCACCAGAATTTCGTGATTGTGCTCTTGAGTTGAAACTTCTTGGGAGTGGTTGTATAATGCACCTAGCTTGTTTTTAGCCTTGGGGTTTGCTAGGGGATGATTGAGTTGCTGTTTCTTGGGGCTGGGATGAGCATTCGATGGATAAGTTGTAGATTTGTGTTCTTACCTCTCGTTGAAGATTT
>PKMM01011758.1:14341-34427 GCA_002933915.1 Eutrema heterophyllum
ATTATTATTTAAAATATATAATATTAAAAATAATTAAGAAACTAAATAATAAATAACCTCTTTGATGATAAATAAATATTTTCCATATCTCATCAATAATTTTAAAAGATAATTCTATCATTTCTTATTTCAATTATCTTTTCTTATTTGTAATGATAGTATAATATGTAATAACTTACAAAACAAAATTCATTTTCAAAAATATATTTTTAAATAATATTATAGAGATGACTGTCACTTTCTGATTCATTAATCCAAAGGGTAATTATTTATCCCCAACATATAACATTCATCACCATCACCAAAACCACCAAATAAGCAATTCAGCAACGTGCAATCTAAAAACCATGCGCCTCCGGCAGCTAAATAAACAACAACATAGCAGTAGCAATCCCCTACGACTTGTGTAGTTTGGAACTATAAAACAATAGTTTAGGTACTTTTTTGCAATACATGAAAACTACAGATACCTTTTCGCAATTTTCCTAAAACCAAACACGCTCGTCTTTCTCCTCAGAGAGAGAACAAGAAAAACCCTAAATCTCAGAATCTGATTCGTCTCTGTCCCCGACCGACCACGCCGGAAGGAAATGCTTGCGAAAGCAGCGAGAGATCTTTCATCATCAAAGCTTAAACCTTTGTTCACTCTTCCTCTCTCCTCCTTAAAATCTTCCTTATGGAGTGAAACAATCCCTTCTGTTACTCTTCTTACTTCATTTCTCAATCGCCATCACTCCAACACTGTATCGAATTCGCCGTTTCTCTACACTTCGCGTTTTTATTCTTCTTCTAAGGTTCTTCCGCTAACCCGAGATGGAAACTACGATGTTGCCACTTCCGTCATCATCCCCATTTGCCCAGGTTGCGGAGTTCATATGCAGAACTCAAATCCGAAACATCCAGGTTTTTTCATTCGACCATCGATCGAGAAACAGAAGAGCGATTCGATTCTTCGTCGTCTCGTACCCATCTCTCAAGAGCCCGAATTCATCGACTCAATCAAACGAGGGTTTATCGCTGAACCAGATAATTGTGACCTAAACTCTAAAGATGATGAAACAGAGAAGGAATCATCCAATGGAAGACCCTTAGTGTGCGCGAGGTGCCATTCACTCAGGCATTACGGGAAAGTGAAGGATCCAACAGTGGAGAATCTACTTCCGGATTTCGATTTTGATCATACAGTGGGGAGACGATTGGGTTCAGCTTCTGGTGCTCGAACCGTTGTTCTGATGGTCGTAGACGCTTCGGATTTCGACGGATCTTTCCCAAAGAGAGTCGCGAAGCTCGTGTCGAGAACAATCGACGAGAACAACACAGCGTGGAAAGAAGGGAAATCAGGAAACGTCCCTAGAGTCGTTGTTGTAGTCACTAAGATCGATTTATTACCGAGTTCGTTATCTCCGACCAAGTTTGAGCATTGGGTGAGACAGAGAGCTCGTGAAGGAGGGTTAAGTAAGATCACGAAGCTACATTTCGTTAGCCCTGTGAAGAATTGGGGAATCAAGGATTTGGTGGAAGACGTGGCGGCGATGGCCGGAAAGAGAGGGCAGGTTTGGGCTGTTGGGTCACAGAACGCCGGGAAAAGCACTCTGATCAACGCCGTGGGGAAGGTGTTTGGCGGGAAAGTTTGGCATTTGACGGAGGCTCCGGTGCCGGGAACTACATTGGGGATAATTAGGATTGAAGGTGTTTTGCCTTTTGAGGCTAAACTGTTTGATACTCCTGGATTGTTGAATCCACATCAGATCACGACGAGGCTCACCAGAGAGGAGCAGAGACTTGTTCATATCAGCAAGGAGCTTAAGCCTAGGACTTACAGGATCAAGGTTTGGTTCGATATCATAATCCTTTTTATAATTGTAACCAAAGTGGATTGTGTTGTGTTATTGACTGATTTGTTAATTGGACTTTTCTTGCAGGAAGGTTATATGGTTCACATCGGTGGGCTAATGAGACTTGACATTGATGAATCATCTGTAGATTCTATGTATGTAACAGTTTGGGCGTCTCCTTATGTTCCACTTCACATGGGGAAGAAGGAGAATGCATACAAAACACTTGAAGAACATTTCGGTTCTCGTTTGCAGGTAAATCGGTGTCTATTTTTCTTCTCTCAATACAGTGAAAGATGAAGGGAATAGAAAATATGAAGAATTTCTGGATTGAACACCATTTAGATTTACAAATTTTGTTCCTTCAAAACATATTCAATCTAAAGAAAACATGACTTGAAGTAGTTCAACACTTGAGGACCATTTTGGTTAATCAGATTGTAATTTACTTGAAGTAGTTGGTGTTCCTTTACTTGAAGTAGTTGGTGTTCCGATAAAGTTAGGACCCTTGATACAAGTTTTAACCTTTGTGCATTTTGATTTTTGATGAAGCCACCGATTGGGGAGAAGCGGGTTGAAGAGATGGGAAAATGGGTTAGAAAGGAATTCCGAGTGAGTGGGAGCAGTTGGGACACGAGTTCAGTGGATATCGCTGTATCGGGCCTCGGTTGGTTTGCGCTAGGACTCAAAGGAGAAGCGATATTAGGAGTGTGGACTCACGAAGGGATTGATGTGTTCCTCCGTGACTCATTGCTCCCACAACGAGCACGCACTTTTGAAGACTCCGGTTTCACTGTCTCCAAGATCGTTGCCAACGCTGATAGAGTTTCTAATCAAGTTCACAAGGAGAAAACGCAGAAGAAACGGAGACCCAACAAGAAGTCTACTTCAGATTCTGTATCTGACATAGAAAGTTGCCAGGAGGTGTCTTTGTAGTAAAATCTCTGGGGATCAGAACCTTTCAGATATAAGTTAAGTTGACTATTTTCTTGGTTTGCCGGAATTACTCGTTTTGTGAATTTAAACTTGAGCCTATTGTGAAATTACAGAGCTCCAAATCTAATTTTAATGAGTCTGGTGAAGAAGAAGAACACATCATATAGGACATAAAAGGATTTTGTATTGAATTATACATAATGGAACACATAATTATCTTTGTGAGAAGAAGAGTTGCTCTGTTTCAACCATAGCTTTCAGAGAGAGAAAGCGAAACAGAGGAAACCAAAGAGTATTCTCACTCAAGCTCTCTCTCTCTATCTCTCTCAGCTGCAAATCGGACATGGAACAAGACCGTTCTCATTACACTCCGTACATCTCACAGCTACAGCGGCGCTTCCCCATCCTTTCACCACTTTACAGCTTCCGTTACACCGGAAACACGGCAAGAAAAACAACCCGCCGCATCCATCACAAGCACCTTCTCCATCACCGTCGCAGCCTCCCGCTT
The DNA here is from genome assembly GCA_002933915.1 of Eutrema heterophyllum. NCBI lineage: Eukaryota > Viridiplantae > Streptophyta > Magnoliopsida > Brassicales > Brassicaceae > Eutrema > Eutrema heterophyllum. The sequence goes on from PKMM01011758.1 coordinate 17,624, forward strand.
TCTTTCTCGGCAGCCCACGAATCAGCTCTTCGAAAAGACCTTCCTCGACTAATCTCAACACTTCCTCTGCTCCACCAATGTACCTTCCCTTGACGAAAACCCTAGGCGGCAATGCAGGCTCCTCCGCCGCGTCGTTTTTCCGAACCCTCTTCGCCATAAGACTCGCGAGCTCTTCTCTGAATCCTCTGTCCATCGACACGTCTCTCTCACAGACTACTACTCCGAAACTCTCCACCGCCGCTCTCACGGCGTTACACGCCTCGAATGTCCGACGCACGCCGCGCAACGACGTCGTGTAGATCACCACGCGATGCTCTCCTCCTGGAGGACAAATCCTCTCGAATTTCGGATCCAGCGGTTTCAGAACCTCTTCGTTCAAGGATTTTCTAGGGTTTATCAGGTTGGGATCCGAATGCTCTCCTCCTGGAGGACAAATCCGCTCGAATTTCAGATCTAGCGGTTTCAGAGCTCCGTCATTCAAAGATTTTCTAGGGTTTCTCCGGTTAGGATCCGAATTCTCTTTGTTTTCTCCGCCGAAGACTTTGTACTTCACCGGAGTCTTCGGGAGAGGAGTGAATCGGAAACTCTCGCCGTCGAGGCCAGACATCAATTCCCATGAGTTAATAACCTCCGGCTCAGACTTGATTAGCCTTGGATCGGACCACAGCGACTTTGACTCCGTGCCGCCGACGGTGAATTTCTCAGGCGGCGTCATAGGAGGAGAAGATGGAGGAGGAGAAGGAGGATCGAGAGTGAGAAGACCATAAGTGGTGGAGGTAAGCTTGACGATGTGGTGGCCGAAGGCGGAGCCACCTCCGATCTGAGGGAAATCGTCGTCGTGACTCAGGAGGTTCGATGAGACGCAACCCATTATCACCGGAAAGATTGGATTTTTTTCTCGATTTCGACGCCGGGAAAATTCCTTTGCTTTGGAGATTTCGAAAAATGATAAATTTGAAATTTTTGGGAGGAACGGTCGAGTGAGAGATCAAGACAAAACTCTAGAAAGTAGGAAAAAAATGGGGCTTTTGTTACTCTTTTAAACAATTTGAGGAAAAAAACAAAGATTTAGGTTTTTGTTGAAGCAAAAGTAAAGTTAAAGATGGTGATTGATTGAAGTTGAAGAAGATCTGAAGGTTTCACTATCTATTATTTCACTTTTCGACTTATATATATATATTTCAAATAAAATACCACACTACGGATTTTGAAGTTAAACATAAATGATTTCTTTTTTAAAATAACTTATAAGATTAAAATAGATATAGATTAGGATGCTTTTTAAAAAAATGAGAGGTATATGATTTTTTTTTATTTTCTTACAGTTGATTATTTATGATCTATGGTGATGAAAAACTAAAAAACTAAAAATATCCTTCAGTAATATAAATTGGTTCAAGTCGGTTTCTAATTAAAAAGCTTGATATATAGATTGATTTTTGAGTTGTGAGCTAGAAATTAAGGTGATGTTTCTTTTCTTTTTTTGAACTGAAATAAAGTCTTTTTTTTTTTTTTGTTAATCGAAAACATTTGGGACATTTTCTTGTAGATCTATGATTTCAAAATGGACATACAAATTATAAAAACAATAAGAAGGGCCGTTTTTCAAAATTGGACATGGACCCTACAGGCCTACACATTCACGTTTTAGGCGCTAAACTAAGAGCAGTGTTCGAAATAGCGGTTGTAAGAAAATGAAAATTTATAGTATCCCTCAGTCACCTGTAAATAGTTTAGTTTGACTCGTCTCTATTTCAGTTTTTTTTTTGTTAAAGATTTGCCATTGATGAACTTAAAAGAGTTTCTAAAAGAGATTAAACTACCATTCACTTACAAAAGATGCAAAGAATAAAATAAAATAAAAAGAGGGGAAAAAACAAGAAGCGATAGCAAATGCCTATGTAATATCATTCTCAAAACAACGTAACGGTGTAGAAGTTTGTGGAAGCAGACTGTTGCAGTTTCGATTGTTATTGAGCAATTTACACGATTGGTATAATAGTTAAAAATTGGTACGTTTACAGGACATTTATGACTAGTTGATAGCAGTTATAGTTGCGGTTTAACATAAAACTTACCAATATACATATAATATATGATTTTTATAAGAAAACTAAAAACCATAATATTATAATAAAATAAATAAATTTTTAGTTGTAAATAAAGTATAGCACAACTAGTTAAAAATATATATTTTAAAGCGATTTAGGACATTTTTATGTATAATAATTGTTTATAAATACAAATATTTGATATGATGATATTTGATAGAGAGAAAAAAAAAATTTGTTATACTTTTTTGGTAGATTTTTATTAATATTTAAGATAATATTTTTTTCAACCATCCGTAATCGCCAGCCATTGCAATCGCTTGTGAAGATGAGTATATTGATTTATAGCGGTTCCAAACGGTATAAGTACAAAACAGTTTTCATAATTATTGCGAAACGTAACAACCATAACTGTTCGCAAACATTATGTTTGGAAGTGTTAGCGAGATAACCAATCAACACCTAAGTGAAGAGCGTTGCGGGTGCGAATAGAGAAGACATGGTTCCAGATTAACAAGTCAATTTGGCACATTAGTTGGTCAGATGATACGAAAGTCATAGCGGACTCCCATCGTCATCTTTTTGAAGTTGAAGATTTAGTATGGATTATGCTCACTAAGGATCGCATGCTCGGTTTTAGGCATGTGCCTAAAGTGGTTATGCATAGGGCCCAAACATTTTTAACATAAGTGATTTCACTAGGTGCCTCAAAACCCTAAGAGGACCACTGATTTTCACTTGGATGTTTATATCCGTAGAATCTGATGACTGCATTGTCTTGTCTTCTTTTTAATCAAGAATCAATATTAGCCGGTTTTTGTTTTTCATCTTCTTTTAAAATTAGTGAGCCAAGTAAAGCCTAAGCCCAATTAAACGATTTATGGACCATTAGTGGTATACAAGCCCCTCCCATAAGTATTATACACAGTAGAATTAGTGTCTTAAATTAGAAAGTAAAATATTTTTTGGAAAGTGATAATTATGAAGAAAGCAACAACAATTATTGATAGGTGCAGATTGTAGGACAATGCACTATTGGCTCAGGCCTTATTCAGGAGGTCCCAATATGTGGTCAATGTTTAATGACTTTATTGCCCTGAGATTATTTGTGTACCCTAATCGTACTAATTAATCAAATGTCAGTAATAATTGAACAAATAATATCAAATTAGCAAAGCAAAAAATAATATTATTCAACTAAATAATTTTATATTTATTGTTCACTTTGTGAAATTTATAGACAGCTAACTCACATGGGCTCATCTTATACTCTAGTCCCTATTTTCTAGTTAACATTATTCATGCTAAATCTCACCTACTAATTCCTCCTAACACAAGAGACAAAAAAATATTCCTCATTAGGAGAATAATCTCTAAATTTGATTGATATTATCCATATTAATTGTTAAACATACCAATATGGACTGCAGGATTTAGATCATTGTTAGGTTTTTCAATTTTAATTACCATTAAATGAGGAAGAATTTTGAGGGGTACATCTTTAAGCCAAAAATCAAATGTTACATTCAAAAGAATTAGAATCTTATCGGTAAATTAAATTCTCAAGGAGGTTTTGACTAGTCCAAGCAAACTCACTCATGAGACCTTTTCTCGATGCTATATAGTAAATGTTTTTTTTTTTAAATTAAAGAATCTCAGGTTCAAAGTTGTATTTTGGCCAAAACCATTATTTTGTAGTCTTCGAGGTCTTGTCGTCCTTTATTTGCACGCCTTGTTTTTATTATCGTCGCATTCGCATCTATCATGCATGTATGCATTAGGATTAGTCATGGGCATAAAATTATTCGGTTCGGTTCGGTTATTTCGGTTTTCGAATATATTCGGTTATGTTTTTTACTATCCATATAAGAACCGAACGGTTTTCGATTCGGTTACCATTCGGCTCGGTTCGGTATGGTTAACAAAATTAAGAACGGAATGGTAACCAAAATATTTCGGTTAACCGAAACATTTTGGTTATTTCGGTTAACCGAAACATTTTGGTTATTTCGGTTAAATTTTGAAATATTTCAGTTAAATTTTGGAAATATTTCGGTTAAATTTTGGTTATTTCGGTTAACCGAAACTTTCTTATTCCTTTATGTTAAATAAAATGTAATGAATTGTCAAGTTTCACAATTGGTCTAGCTGGTTGCACACTATGTTTGGTGGTCTGCGGTTCGATACTTGAAGGAGGTAAACATATTTTTATGTTTTTGAACTTTAGTATTTGATATCCATGGATATCCATTGGTTATCGGTTATATAACTGAACCGAACCATAACCAATGGATATCAAAAATAAAAATAATTCGGTTATTGTGAAGTAACCGTAACCAAACCGAACCATTAATTTCGGATTGGTTCGGTTCGGTTTCCTTTAGTTCAATTATTATGCCCGGGACTAATTAGGATCTTATATACTTGGGAGTTTTACTTTTAATGATGAAATCAGCTTTTGATTATGTCTGTGGCATTTTCTATTAAGCATAAATCACCACCTTAGCTAACTCTAAATCCAGGATCATTGATCGGGAAATTTGCAAGAAGATATTTGAGGCGGTTTCGAAATCTTATGTTTCTATGGATTCGTTGAGTTTTGTTTAGATTCTAACCCAAATCGAATTGTAATTTTGTTTTTAGTTTTTTTTTTGCCAAGATTACTCTAATCTATAGATAGTGCTTTCATTTTATAATGATATTAACATTAGTAGAAAAAAAAAAAAACTCTAAATCCAAATTCGGAGTTGCTAGAGAATGAGAAAACATTTTTCTAATTGGTGAATTAAAAGCAGTTGAGTTTCCCTAAAATTTCAAATTCTATCCTGTATGATTCGTGTTGCACTACTTTTTTTGTTTTTGTTTTTGCTCGAGTGGAGCCACAAATATTGGTAATAAATTAATCTTGTGTCTTGACAAAAAAAAAATATATATATATATCTTGTGAGTTTAAACAGTTTGGTTTCACATCGTATAAAAAAAAATAGAGACTGTTTTCCAGTGAAATACTTCGACTCTGATTTCTAATCACTAGCATAAGATTTCTAATCCAACATAACAGTTCTTGAACTTTAACAAAAAAAAACATAACAGTTCTTGAAGAATTCTCTGACCAAATTGTATATATCAGAATTATTTTACTAATTTAACCTAAGTTTCTTTGCATTTTGCAATTTATTGAGAAATGTAATTAATTGAATCTATATTGTGTAACACGTCACGCCAATGAAAGAGGGCTGAATCACAATTTACCAAAGAAGGAAAACAATTAAAACAAAATACAATAAAAATCATTTGGGAACTTTGGATTCTTGGTGCAACGAGGCATTAAAGTCTGTGGCTATCTTCTTCTTGAAAATATTTACAATGTCATCTTGGACCGTCAAATCTTCATTTACTATTACACAATTAATGGTTTTATTCATTTAATAATCCCATGTAACATCTGTGCAAGTGTAGTTGCCTTTTAAATATATATCAAAATAACTAAAAAAGCTGCAACATTTCTGATGCCCACTCGTTTGTTTTATAATCATCATCACAAATATTTTAGTCTATTCTTAATTTAGTTATTTTTGTTTTATCATAAGCATTATTGATTCATCAACAGCTGTTAATATTTTCTACTTTTTGCTCAGTTTCTTAGGTGAGAAAGTGAAAACTATTTAAATTTTTTTTTTTTAAAAACCATGCACAAAAGATGAGCATGTATGAGTTTTAAAAGATCGCAAACTATAGAAAAAAATAGACCGTTTTATAATTATATTGGTTGGTTTATTAAAAAAAAAATATATAATTATATTGGTTGGTTTATTAAAAAAAAAAATACAAAACAATTTCATGAGAATCGAAAATGTAGTGCAAAACACCTACGCTTTATCACTAAACCTAATTTAAAAAAAAAAATTTAGAACCGAAATTGTTTATATAAAAACAAGGGCCGCGCAGATGATTTAACTAAACTTTTAATATAATATCCCTTTGTACTAATTTCGTAATTGTGACAAAATAGGTAATTATCGTTTCTGTCGTGTGTATATATATATATATATATATATATATTTACGTTTATGTAATCTTCCTCAGTCTCGTGTTGTAGTAGTTAGTTTAGTTACATGAGCATCAACTTCACTAATATATAGTAGCTGAGTTCGATCTTTCTTTCTCACTGGTTCGTTCACTTAATTAAGATGGCTAAGAAGAACGGAACGTCGTGGTTCACGGCCGTGAAGAAGATTCTCTGGTCACCGTCTAAGGATTCCGACAAGAAGACTCACCTGAAAGAAACTGATCATTATAATAAGGTCTTATTAATATTACCCACTTAAATAATGTTTTAGATTCATGGGTCTTGAGATTTAACTCGAAAGTTTCGATCTTTTGGGTTTATTGCAGAAAAAAGAAAAGAAAGGATGGATTTTTCGAAAAACCAAACTCGAAACCACTAACTCTGTAACCGACATGATACCTACGGCGGAGGAGGAAAAACCGGCGGTGACTGTCTCCGCCGTGGATGAAGCGGTCGCCGAGATCGTTAAGCTAACGGCAACTCCAGGTTTTATAAGACGTCATTGGGCTGCCATTATTATTCAGACAGCTTTCAGAGGCTACCTCGTAAGTAAACAAAACCATGTTTATTCGTTTTGTGTATTCTAGTATATTTAGAAAACCTGTAAGAAAATCATGTTATTTATTTTTAAATCTTTGTCAAAATCTTGTGTTATTCGTTTTTAACAAGTTAAAATCCGATGTTAATTAGTGTCTAAATTTTTGGCATCTAATTTAAAAGGCGAGGAGAGCTTTACGAGCATTGAAAGGGATAGTGAAGTTACAAGCATTAGTGAGAGGTAACAATGTTAGAAACCAAGCTAAACTCACTTTAAGATGCATCAAGGCTTTGGTTCGAGTTCAAGATCAAGTGCTTAATCATCATCATCAACATCAACAACGTTCAAGAGTCTTATCATCACCAACAACGAATTGTTATAACATTGAAGCAAGACGTAACTCAATGTTTGCTGAATCTAACGGTTTTTGGGACACTAAAACATATCTTCAAGACATCCGTAGCCGTAGATCTCTGGTTAGTGATTTTTTATTTATTTTTTTAAATCTTTTTTTTTGTTTAGTTGTTCATGTGATCCTGAGACAATAAATGTTCTGATTTTGCAGTCGAGGGACATGAGTAGATGCACCAATGAAATTAACTCAGAAGAAACGGAATCGATTTTGCAGAAGAGATTAGAGATTGCTATTATGCGAGAGAAAGCTCTCTCTAATCAGGTATTTAAAAATTCAATTATTCGAACTTTAAATGGATTATTGAGGAAATTGATCATTTTATTTAGATTTTAGTGGTAGAATTTAAGATTTAGAGTTGAGTTTATAAGGCTTATGATTTAGCTTTTAAAATTTCAGATTTAACATTTAGACCTTTTTTTTTTTTTTTGTTGAAAATATACAATTTTAATCTATTTTCATAATGCCGACAAAAAAAAAAAAAATTCATACTAACGTTTTTGTTTTTTGTTTTGTCGTTTTTGTGTGAAAGATTCGGAGTCGGTCTTACCGGAATCAATCAGCCGGCGAAGATAGGGAGCTTCTAGAGAGAACCAAATGGCTTGATCAATGGATGGCTACAAAACAATGGGACGATTCAATCTCCAAAGATCCGATCAAGACTCTTGAGAGATCATATCCAGCGACTCCACCGTCGTGCAGAGCCACGAGATCCTTCGGGGTGAGATCAGCTAGTCCGAGAATACCGTGTTCTTCTTCGCCTTCTTCGATGGTTCAACCGAATTACATGACGGCGACCGAGTCGGCAAAGGCTAAGGCTCGTACTCAGAGCACGCCGCGGCGGAGACCGGTGGGGACGGCGAAGAAGCGGTTGTGTTATGCGGAGGAAGAGAATTTGAGGAGTCCGAGTTTTAAGAGTGCTTATAATGGTTGTCTTTGGGGAGATCATGAATCGGATTACTCTTGTTGTTACGGTGATGCGTTAGCCGGAAAGATCTCGCCTTGTTCTACGACTGATCTCCGGTGGTTAAAGTGAAAGACTGTTTTTGTTTAGTGTGTGTTTTGTTATATTCACGATCATGGGATATGTTTAGTTTCTTGATTCCTTTGTGCCAAAAGCTGAATTAGATAACGTAACTACAAATTCTTAGTTCAGAATTTAACATCAAGTCAAACGTTTTAAACCGTAGATCTTTATCTCTAGCAATCCATCATCTTGGATATGCTAGATTAGTTATCAGTTTTAGCGTTTTAAATGTTACATTAGTGATCAATGGCTTACATGTGTGACATAAGCAACGATTACGAAACGAATATGATTTGGTCGCCGAAACCTATCATAAACGAATGATTACGAAACGAATATGATTTGGTCGATGATGAATATAAAACGAACAGATTCGACCTTTTAAGAGGACCATGAAACCAACAATAACCGCATAGCATAAACCTTTAACAAAGGCAAAAACGCATTGGCAATCTTTAGCGACTGGGAGAGGTAATCATGATCGAGGGAATAGAGGTGGTCGGGGTTAGTGGTCTTCCCGAGCAATCTCTCTACTAATCCGATGCGGAAGACTCAGATTTTCAACTATTTCATCTTGCTATGATAAAAACTTTGCACTTGTTGTAATCTCTAAATCATGATGACTGAGGTCATATGAATGTAAACGTGTCGATTAATAAAGTAAGTTTTAAGTTTAAAAAAAAAAAAAAAAACAATAACCGCATAAACCCGGAGATTACTGAGATAAACCAAACAATAATTTCATAAATCAAAAGTGGAAACCGATTAAAGCTGATCAAGTGAAAAGCAATGAAAAGTTGACCGTTTGGGCTAAGTTCTTAGTTAATGAGCTATTGATAATGAGAACGAGAAGCTTGGAAGGAACATGAACAAAATTCATCTGCCTCTCAAAATCCTGCCATTAAAAGTTTCTCACTCAGACATCTTGATGTTTCCCCGGCAAGTACCATGAATCCAACATAAGAGTTCTTAGTTTACAATGCAGAGTCCATATAGCTCAAAATTTAAAAGCTGAGAGCTTTGACCAGGAGTGCTCAAGGTCAAAATAAGAGTATGAGGCTGCAGAACAAAGCAGACGTTTTCGAGATAAGGAATATGCATGACTGGTTGCTTGAAACACAAAAAGAAACATCGCGTTGCTAGACGATGATATAGAACCAGCTTCGTTAAGCCGAGTAATGTAGAATCCCAGGTCCAAATTTCTGCTTCTAATTAGGCTGTTCCCATTAACAAACACACACACACATACTCAATCTTTATGTGCTTATGTCTTTGTCAAAGAAGGAGAAAAACCAGAGTAAAAATCACAAGAACGCATACAAAGATTATCAAAATTTGAAATAGCCCTATGGCCCTCTCTTGATACATAACAAAAATCAATGCAGCATATCTACGAAATCCCTCAAGAAATTGAACAAATTACGGAATCGTTACCAAAATTATAAGAAGGAAAAAAAACATTTTTACATCTGCCTTAACCCTAACCCTAACCCAATCTTCAAGTCTCTGTCACGGCTTCACATGATCTTCATCGTAACTCCCCGACACAACGACGGACACAAGTTCTTACGCTTAAGCCACTCAAAGTTACAATCTTGATGAATTAACATATGTAAACATTCAGGCATCTCAATGACATATATTCATGACTTGATTTCGACAAGTTATCCATACATATCGAACATGATCTCGGTTCTTCTTCTTTTTCTTTCAAATCAAATGACTTCACTCTCTGTTCGTCCTCCAATCTTCGTAACACATAATCACAAGCAACCCAATATTCGTAACACATAATCAGAAGCAACCCTTGACGTAACAGTAACAAGGACGGTAACATAAATCAAATATGTATGATCAATTTGAAAAAAAGAGAGTGAAATTGATATATATAATTTTTTTTTTCAAGTGGAGGCTGAATGCATTACTGGCAATGGTGGAACTTTGAGTTTATAAATTTTTGGAGGGCTAATTTTTTATTATAGATTTATTGGTTTATATGGTTTAGTAAAGTGTGATGCTTGATCAAAATTTCATGTTCAAAATTTGTGCATTGCCAAATTTTGTTTTTGCTTCTAAAATTTTAAATCTCAAAGAGTAGATCGAGAAACCGTATTGACAAAGTCGTGTTAACAATCGCGGGTTTCGATAAGTTCCAGGTAAAGGGAGCATTCGTAGGCATCTCCAGCCATGGCTCAACCACTGTTAGGAACCTTATCTCCCCCCACGAAAGTCGTATTGACCCGTCGTGTTGGTTAAACGAAAAACCCAAAGAGGGCACAACGGAGCAGAATCTTAACTCATGTTTTGAAAGAAAGTAATCAGAGTTTATGAAGATGTTAGGAAGTCTGAAAACTAGAGAGAAGTTAGAGACTCATAGAGAGAGAACTTAGAGAGAGGTTTTTAGGGAAATTCTAAGTTGTATTTCACAAAGGGGGTACACACATATTTATAGGGGAGGATTGGAGCGCTGACATAAGCGCTTACCTCAGCGATGACATCATCGCTTACATCATTATTTATGCGATTACATCATCGCTTACATCACACATAATTATACATATCTATGCGATGACATCATCGCTTACATCATTATTTATGCGATTACATCATCGCTTACATCACACATAATTATACATTAATTTATAACAAGTACCTTTGAGAAAGGCTTCAATGATCCACTTCGAACTTGATGGTATGCTTGTCGCAGCATCCGTATTCATCTCCTGGACACTCGTATGTGATTTCTGGTTCAAAGCTTTCTTGTGGTTCGGCGTCATCATTGAGCCCGAACCTTTTTCCGATTTCGTCGATGTTCATCGAGTCATCCGGAGATTGTGCGTCTTGAAAATACTCCGGTGGTCCTGTTGCTTGCGGTGATCTCGGTTTTATCGCCTTTGGTTGAATTCGTCTCGAGGTTGTTATGCTTTCGTAAAACTGTAGATCCTCGTCGAGACTCATCTGGTAGTCTATAGGGTAGTAGTTCCACTTCAGATCGAATGGTATGGGGAATGCTTGTCTAGCATTGTTGAGGCAAAACGCATGAGTTTGGAAATCTTCAAAGCCTTTGTTATCATAGACGTTGAAGTCTGGCCGAACACCTCGCTTGAAGTCGTTGTGGTGGATGAGCGTTGGTAGCGCGTGCATCTTGTTGGATTTGACGTTGACTTGAACGGGGCGGTGGAAAAAGTATATCGTGTGAGGATTGAAGAAAGGGTTGAGACACCCTTGTCCTTTTAGCCTTTTGAACGGCAGGTTCACCGTTTTTGCTGATCTTCGCAGCTTACCGCTCCAGACACTTAATGGTGCAAACCATGTCAGGAATGTAGAGAGGCAATCTTTATGTCCCTGGCGTGAGTTAATGACTTGATATAGCCAGTGTATGTCAAAAGTGATGCCGATGGTGTAGACCGAACAGAGATACCAAAGGAAGCAGAGAACTTCTTCTGGTATTTCAGCATCTTCGATTCTGTAGAGATGAGCGAACGGATAGTCCGGATGGATCCCCACCGGCGCGATGTAGTGACCATTGACGCCGTACTTGGACAGGATGATCGACTGGTACTTGAAAATTCTTTCTTTGAGACGCTCGTGAAAAGTTCCCATGTTGATAAGCTGATGAGCATCGTCAGGCATGTTGGCTCCGAAATCGTAATATCCTCCTTCAGATGCGGAGGAGCTCGTCATCATGTGAATTTCGTTTAGAGGATTTCGGCTGAGCATGTCGGCAAGAACATTTTTCGTTCCCTTTAAATAGACTGAATCGAAGTCGTACTTCGAAAACCATTCGCTCCAGCGTAATAATTGCTGATGCGGGACCATCTTCTGTTTGAACTGTAGCATTTTTGGAAAAGATGACATGTCCATCTCTATGCGAAATTTGTGACCAATCAGGTGGAACTCGAATTTTTCGATAGCCCTTTTGACGGCCAGGATTTCTTTGAACGTGGAGTGATAGTGGAACTCCGAATCTTTAAAGCGCCCGCTTTTGTATCCGCAGATTTGTCGTTTCCCATTTATTTCTTCGAGTAACACAGCACCCCAATATTTGTCACTTGCGTCGGTTTGGAGAACACGCGTTCCTTCGCAGGGAATCTTTAAAGGCGGCAGCTTTTGTATTTCGAGCTTTAGCCTTTTGACCGCTTCTGTTTGTCTGTTTGTCCATAAAGGAGGATTCTTCGACAGCATCTTTTGTAGTGGGCGCGTCAGTTGCGAAAGTTGCGGGATAAAGTCGCTTAGGTAATTGATTACCCCAAGGAACTGTTGGACTTGTCTCTTCGAGAGGTCGCTGTCTGGGAAGTCGAGAAGCGTCGTGGCTAGATGGGCTTGCGGGGCAAATTGTCCATTTGTGATTTGCATTCCAAGGAATTCGATATTGGGCTGGGCTATAATCATCTTCCTTGCTGAGAGCATTATTCCATATGCTTTGACTATGCTCTGGAACTGTCGGAGGGCTTGAATATGATCTCCGTGGTTTGATGAGAACAAGAGGATGTCATCAATGTATATCAAGGCTGTATGAAGTAGGGGCTTGAATATACGTAGCATGGCTTGTTGGAATAGTGATGGCGCTGTTTTGAGGCCGAACGGTAGGACATTCCACTGAAGATGGCGATTAGGCAGACAGAACGCTGTCTTGTATCGTTCTTCCGGTTGAATACCGATTTGCCAGAAACCGGACTTCAAATCGAATTTTGAGAAGACTGTTGCACCTTGAAGATGTTGAAAGAGTGCCCTTTTGTTTGGTAGCGGGAATTTGACATCTTGGAGGTATTGATTCAGAGGTTTGTAGTCGATGACCAATCTCAGCTTTCCTCTTGCTTGTTCAGCTCTGTTGTTGACGTAAAATGCCTTACACGCCCATGGAGAATTAGTCGATGAGACTACCTTGTGGCTGACTAGTTGGTCACATTCCTCATTTGCTTGCTTAAGCAACGCGGGTGGCATTCCTGCGTGACTTGCTTTTGTTGGCGTCGTATAGACGTTTTCTTTGAATGGTAGCGACACGAAGAACCCTTGGTTTAGCCATAGTGGGTTTTTGCACTTTTGAAGGAACTCGGTGTGCGAGTCTGCACATGAGACTATCGTAATCTCTTCCTTAATTTTGCCGAATTCGGGAGACGGAAGTTCCTCAATTGTGAATAGTCGCGGTATCGTTGTGAAGGCTTTGTAGAGAGTCTTCCATCGTATTCCTCTTGGCTCGATTGAAATGTCGAAATTCTTCTTCAACGTATAATACGAATCCCATCCCAAGATTAAGTCTTTTCCAGGTGCGGAAGATCCTAGAACTTCTGTAGTTATCTGACACCCTGGAAAGAGTTCTATGGTGATCGGCTTTGATTTGAGCTTGATTGCTAATGACCCTAAATTCGCTACTCTGAATTCTTGTTGGTATGGACACCACATGGATGATGGAAGGATTTTGGGATTCATTATCGTCGTATGCGCTCCTGTGTCTATGAAGGCTATAGCATGGACTGGATCTTCGCGTTTTGAAGGATCGAAGATTGTTACCGGTAGATGCGGCGTTTGTATCTCCTCTTGACGAGGTATTTGAGTGATCTTGAAGCAACATTCTTCATCGCCAGAGGATTCAGAAGCATCGGAATCTGAATAGCCACATATAGCATCCTTTTCATCGCTGTCGTATGAAAGCACCGATTCGAGATCATGATTGTCGAGATTGATATCTTCTGCAATATTGGATATGGAGTTGATGAGATACTGCCTCATTTTCTTTGAACTGTTTGGGCAGTTTTTGGCGAAATGTCCTTCTTTGTGGCAGAAAAAGCATCTTGTCTCCTTTCTGAAGCTCTGCTTTCTTCGGAAAAACCGTTTGCGCCGGAATTTGGGGAAGTTGGGTTTATGCGATGACTTTTGGAAGCGCCGAGATTTGCTTTTATCTCCACACGAGCAATGTTTCTTGGACTTTGAACACTTGATTGATAGATCTGGTCTCGCGCAGATCTCTCGGGACGAATTAATCAAGCGGATACCGGAATCATGGGTTACAAGCTACGAGAAATTACATCAAGCAGCCCAAACACCGGTCCAGACATCCGAAGTAAGCTTCCATTCACGCAGCGATGGAACAACGGAAATCAAGTTTGACAAACCGCGATCATCGTCATTCCGGAAACAACTGTTCACACAATTTGCAATCCAAATTGATGAACACGAATTCCAAGGTCCATACAAAGACCAATTCCCGAAGCCGATCTCTTTTGGCCAAAACGGACAAGTGGTATATCCCTTCATGGACGAAAACGGTCATCAATATTTTGATGTCTGTTCTTGCACGGCCTGCACAGACGAATCTTACGATTCTGATGACGAGATTCGCCAACGCCGGAGAAAGAAGAAAGATTCCCTATATAATAGGTATCTTGACGGAGATCCTACGGTTGGTCCACTAGGCGAAGGCAATGGGCGATATGAATACATTGTCCAATATTCTGCCAAGCAGGACACGCCTAAGCCAGAAATCATGATGTTAAGTGACGATAGTTTTCCGCCACCGGAAGATTTCATCACTAACAATATATCCCATAGCCCAAAGGTCCTTTCCAAAGCAATCAACTCCTCCGGACCAGATCAGCTAAGCCAAGGCGAAAAGGTTCTCAATTGGCAATCGGAAAACGCTATGGCTCAGAATCGACTGCTTACCACCATCAATCAGAAAATCGACCAATTCGCGGATGGTTACAACAACAGATTGAGTGTTCTGCAAAACTCAATCTCCGAGATCCATAATCGACTCAATACTCTCCATCAAGAAATGATGTCTATGGCTCAACACATGATGGTCAACACCTCTCAATTTCAAGGCAAAGAAGCTGAAATGACTAATCTCCGATTTCAATTCAGTCGTGTTAACAACCTGGCTCTGATACCAGATATACACTCAAAGAGTAGATCGAGACACCGTATTGACAAAGTCGTGTTAACAATCGCGGGTTTCGATAAGTTCCAGGTAAAGGGAGCATTCGTAGGCATCTCCAGCCATGGCTCAACCACTGTTAGGAACCTTATCTCCCCCCACGAAAGTCGTATTGACCCGTCGTGTTGGTTAAACGAAAAACCCAAAGAGGGCACAACGGAGCAGAATCTTAACTCATGTTTTGAAAGAAAGTAATCAGAGTTTATGAAGATGTTAGGAAGTCTGAAAACTAGAGAGAAGTTAGAGACTCATAGAGAGAGAACTTAGAGAGAGGTTTTTAGGGAAATTCTAAGTTGTATTTCACAAAGGGGGTACACACATATTTATAGGGGAGGATTGGAGCGCTGACATAAGCGCTTACCTCAGCGATGACACCATCGCTTACATCATTATTTATGCGATTACATCATCGCTTACATCACACATAATTATACATATCTATGCGATGACATCATCGCTTACATCATTATTTATGCGATTACATCATCGCTTACAGCACACATAATTATACATTAATTTATAACAAGTACCTTTGAGAAAGGCTTCAATGATCCACTTCGAACTTGATGGTATGCTTGTCGCAGCATCCGTATTCATCTCCTGGACACTCGTATGTGATTTCTGGTTCAAAGCTTTCTTGTGGTTCGGCGTCATCATTGAGCCCGAACCTTTTTCCGATTTCGTCGATGTTCATCGAGTCATCCGGAGATTGTGCGTCTTGAAAATACTCTGGTGGTCCTGTTGCTTGCGGTGATCTCGGTTTTATCGCCTTTGGTTGAATTCGTCTCGAGGTTGTTATGCTTTCGTAAAACTGTAGATCCTCGTCGAGACTCATCTGGTAGTCTATAGGGTAGTAGTTCCACTTCAGATCGAATGGTATGGGGAATGCTTGTCTAGCATTGTTGAGGCAAAACGTATGAGTTTGGAAATCTTCAAAGCCTTTGTTATCATAGACGTTGAAGTCTGGCCGAACACCTCGCTTGAAGTCGTTGTGGTGGATGAGCGTTGGTAGCGCGTGCATCTTGTTGGATTTGACGTTGACTTGAACGGGGCGGTGGAAAAAGTATATCGTGTGAGGATTGAAGAAAGGGTTGAGACACCCTTGTCTTGTTGGAATAGCGATGGCGCTGTTTTGAGGCCGAACGGTAGGACATTCCACTGAAGATGTCGATTAGGTAGACAGAACGCTGTTTTGTACCGTTCTTCTGGTTGAATACCGATTTGCCAGAATCCCGACTTTAAATCGAATTTTGAGAAGATTGTTGCACCTTGAAGGTGTTGAAAGAGTGCCCTTTTGTTTGGTAGCGGGAATTTGACATCTTGGAGGTATTGATTCAGAGGTTTGTAGTCGATGACCAATCTCAGCTTTCCTCTTGCTTGTTCAGCTCTGTTGTTGACGTAAAATGCCTTGCACGCCCATGGAGAATTAGTCGATGAGACTACCTTGTGGCTGACTAGTTGGTCACATTCCTCATTTGCTTGCTTAAGCAACGCGGGTGGCATTCCTGCGTGACTTGCTTTTGTTGGCGTCGTATAGACGTTTTCTTTGAATGGTAGCGACACGAAGAACCCTTGGTTTAGCCATAGTGGGTTTTTGCACTTTTGAAGGAACTCGGTGTGCGAGTCTGCACATGAGACTATCGTAATCTCTTCCTTAATTTTGCCGAATTCGGGAGACGGAAGTTCCTCAATTGTGAATAGTCGCGGTATCGTTGTGAAGGCTTTGTAGAGAGTCTTCCATCGTATTCCTCTTGGCTCGATTGAAATGTC
>PKMM01011758.1:40040-85604 GCA_002933915.1 Eutrema heterophyllum
TTTTTTTTTTTTTTTTGACGTAAATCTTCATTGCTTAGGTTTATGATCTCATCGAAAAACCATTGAAAAGCCACCACAACCAATATGTCACCAGACAAAATTCCGGCTTCTATATGTTCACGGTAAAACTTACAAACATATATTTACTTTGTCAGTTTTTTTGTTATTATAAATTTGTTTCAAAGCTCATTCCATATCCATATATTATCTTGGTTTCAAAATTAATTTTTATAGATACGAGAGCAAGATTTGTGCTTATTAGTTTGCTTTTCGATTTGTAGATTAAATTGAAAATTTGTATTGATTAAAGTAGCTAAGGAAGAAGAATAGTTTTGTCTTTCTTGCTTTTTTGTTGTTATTTTCATAGAAAATAGATATAACGAGACAAAACTACGGTCTTAACCTCTTCAAGATAAAACATACAAAAAATATATTTAATTCGTCGATCTTTTGTGATTTTAAATTAATTTCATATTCATCTATTGTCTTGGTTTCAAAACTAAAGTTGTCATGAATCTAAAAGCAAGAGTTGTGTTTATTAGTTAACAACTAGCTAAGGAAAGATAATAACTTTTAACTTTATTACTTTTTTGTTGTTTTCATAGAAAACATATATAACGAGGATGAAACTAAAATGATGAAAACAATTATTTTCTTGATTTGAAGAAGTGATGTATAATATTTTATCTTCGTGTCAATATTATGTTTACTAAATAGCATTTGATTACTTTGTTACACGTTTAGTTGGCTTTGGTATATTAACTTATAAGTATTCTACCGAATAATACATTTTTTCAAACGGGACATACATAAATTCAAAACAAAACCGTTGAAATCTCACAAACTATATATAATTTCTAAGATTAAAACTGTAATATTTTATATATATATTATTACAATTACCAATATACACAAAGTAATATCTTAATAAATATGATTGGTCGCATATGATTTTTATCAAAATAATATTAAAAAGAATATCCACGCGTAGCGTGGATGCAAAACCTAGTATCATATTACAAATTGTAAACTAAAACAAAAAATATTAAAAATATAGTGTGATCAAAATAAACATATTCAAAAAATATAATTAGCTTAAGATCAAAATACAAATATAAAATTTAATTTTATTAAACTCAAAAAATAAATTCTATCTAAACACACAAAAAAACATATCATATTACAAAATTAAATCTACAAAAACAAATTATATCTTAACACAAAAATAAAAATGTGTCTCATAATACAAAAATTAAATCTACAAAATCAAATTAAATCTAAACACAAAAATAAATACAAATTATATTACAAAATTTGATCAACTAAAAACAAAATTACCGTGCAGGCGCACGGGTTAGAATCTAGTCTTTTTAATTAAAAACCTCATGTACGCGTTTTAGGCCATAAATGTTTGCATGATTTTAGTTTTTGGATTTTGGTTTTTGGTTTTGATTTATGATTTATGGATTTTGGTTTTTGAAATTTTGGTTTTAGATTTTTCTGTAGATTTTAGTTTTTAAAATTTGTTTAGTTTATGTTTTTTTATCTACAATTATCTTTTGAAAAACGTTTTTATGCTTTTTAATTTTTAGTTTTTGTTTTATGTGTTGAAAAATTACTAAAAATAAATATATAAAATTTAATTTTCAAAATCGTATTTTTTATAAAAAATAATAACTCACAAAAATATAAGTAAGAATAAAAAATTATAGATTTTTTTCTATAGTAAAAAATTATTTTTGGTTTTTGTTTAGAAAATGTTAAAAATTTTGAAAACTAGTTTCCCTAAATTTTAGGGAATCTTTTTTTTTTAACATCTATCTTTATTAATATGAAAATTAAGTTACATAAAAACAACCATACATAAAATTAAACATACAAAACAAATAAAACAACGAAAATGGGTTTTAACGATTCTTTTCTTTGAGTTTTTTTCACTGGAGTGTCCACACTTTCTTTTCTCATAATCGCATTTGATCTGATGCGATTTTCTTTGGCTATGATCCATCCTTTTGCTTGTTGTATGTCATTGACACATTCCCAAGTAAGAGCTAAAAATATATTCTTCTAAAAAGACTCCAATTTATTGATTCTTTCGATAGAAAAAAAACTTGAGATTGCCAATTTTCAACGACTGTACTAATGTCGCCATACAACAAGGAGATTGCATCTTTCGCTCCAAAACCTCATCCTCTCCATGGCGGTTTCCTTGGTAACGCCATATCCAATAGAGTTAAAACATCGAATAAAATCGAATTTAGATCCCAAAATCGCCGACCATCATCTCCAATGATCCTAAACTCTCCTATCCCCGGATCGAAATTCCAAATTACATCTCCGAACCGTACATCGGAGGAAAACGGATTTTGCTGATTACATCATATCAATCTCATACAAGAAATCAAAGGGCACTCAGGGATAAAACGCCGGCAACACCGCAATATGCACCGAAAGAGACTCCATGGAGGAGAGGAAGAATGGTTACGATGAACCAATATGAACGCACAAAAAGAAAAAAGATAGAAGAGAGGCAATACAACTGTCGCATCTCTTCCATTATCGTTTTTTCTTGTGCGACATCTCTTAAATTACTGGTACTGAAGTTGATGTAAGTATACTCCAGAGATCGACACATCTGGTCACGACAAACACGAACCAATACGGACCCTCTCGGATCCATTCCTAAATATGATGCAAGGATAACAAACGAAAGTAAAGAGAATGGAGAGTGGAGAGGACCAACCGACGCCAGCCAGAAGAGATGCAGCGAACGGAGATGTGACGATACGACAATCGATTGTGATGATCCGACGCCGAAGGCAACAATCGCACAAAGAATCGCCTCTCGAGAGGTTTTCGATTGCGGTTCACTCATTAATAATTTTAGGGAATTAATTTGTTCAAAAACTTGAATGGCTAATAAAATGGTTTTTTGAAAAACAAAAACCAAAATCTGTTTCCTTTTTTCTGAAACTTGTTGGTTCATTGATTGGTTGATTAGTTATTTCCTTTTTATTAAATCTACAAGATTAATGTTTTCTTTTTCTAAAACTCGACCGTTAATTGGTTGTATTGTATCAGAACTTAACCAAGATAATCGTTTGCTACTGTCTCGGTTTGTTCCGGCTTAGGTAGAATCAAGACTTTTTTTCTAGTCTTTTCACCTAATCGCATTACTCTTGTTATCACGGTGTATGTGTTCGCCGGGGAAAATCTCGCCTTGTTCGACTAGACTGATCTCCGGTGGTTAAAGTCAGAGACCCTTTTTTTTTCTTCTGTTTTTGTTAAAAAAAAAAAAATTGTAACATTCACGATCATGGGATTTGTTTAGTTTCTGGATTTCTTGTACTAAAAGCTGAATTAGATGACAAAACTGCAAATCTTTAGTTAAGAACTTAACATCGATTCAAACGTTTTAAGCCAAAGAAGTTTTATCTCTAGCAATCCATCATCTTGAAACATGACCAGAAAAATTTGACCGAGACGAATATGATTTGATCGATATAGCTCTTGGTTCATGAAGCTCACTCTCCAATTTTGAAGTAACATACACCAAAGAAAGCATATTTGAATCATTGAAAACTAACGAGCCAAGCAGATATCATCACAAAATCACATAATCTTATAAAGGCTTGTGTTCGTGTTAAGATTTGGCTGAAGCAGAAACATGTTCCAAAGTGTAATGCCCAAGTCTACCAGTTCTATATAGATTCAATATCTTAGAAGCAACTCTGAGATCAGCAAACTCACTGGCCTCTTCTGAAACCCTAAGAACCGTTCTTAAGGCAGCGAATTGCGTTTTTATAAGATTTCCCATGCTGATATCGTCATCTAAGTTTCCGTCAAATGCTGAGATTGTCTCGTACAGAACCCTCCTTACATCGTAAACTATAAAATCCTGCAAATGGGGACAAAGAAATTTTGATACAAGTAATGAAAAAGATACCTGAGTAGTATTGTCTTGTTCTAGTACCTGTGTATGATCTGTTGGGTACTGCCTCTTACGTTGGGCATCAGACGTGGAGCTTTCGTCGGATAAACTCTCTGTTAAATCCTGAGATTTGCAAAGTTTCTCCCATTTCTTGTATTCATGGCTCGAGTTAAGAATAGTTAGAAAGAACCGTGTGAGTTCTGTCTCCCCAACTATATCATCCGGGATAGCTCCTACATTGGGAAAAAAAAACCCTGATAAGTTCTCTGCGCTATCTGGAAATGAGAATACAGGAAAAGTCTTACAGGCTAAATATAATTCATAGTGCTGATCAAACCTGTTAAAGCCAATTTTGAGCAGATCTCAGGATCAAGTAGATTAGGGGGGAATATTCCAGGCGTGTCTAGTACATAGACGTTGGGATGGCTACCGATCTGAAACACATAAATTCTCTAATCATACTAAAACTAGCACCAGTATAAGCTAACACAGGCAAGGGTCAAGGCATAGAGAAACTGAATTGTTGAGAAATGTAATAGAAATCGAACTAACGAATCTCAAGTAAGGGAACAAACCTTCAAACTCATAATGTCTTTAGTATCTCCAGGCTGTGGGCTAACTGTTGTATGCTTTAGCTTACCTTTCTCTGCAAATGAACATGTTAAATTTGATCATGAAAGAGCCGAAAGTCGAGCACACGATCAAATAATATGAGAGATAGGATTTACCTGCAGCACTAATCCTTCCGATTTGATGAAGAGAATTGGCGAGAGCAGATTTTCCTACGTTAGGAATCCCGAGGAGCATCATCGTTGTGGTATGACCAGAATGGCCAGACTTGTGCAATTCCCTAACTTGACTCTGCAAGAAGTTGAGAAACTGAAGGAAAAAAAAAAGTCATTCTTTTAAGTTTCTTAGCCATAAAGAAAACTGAAGATGATGAAATCAAAAGAGAATTTAGATTACTTGCTTGACACACTCTTTGTTATGTGAATTAACTGCATACGAAAGATAATTTCTCTGCCCAAAGTAATCCATCCACTTGTTCAACTCCAAAGGATCCGCAAGCTCCATCTTGTTCAACACAACGATCAGTTTTGATGGAAAAGGCGAAAACTTTCTCAACAACTCATACTCAGAAGAAAACGGAATCTACACACACAAAAAAAGAGGAAAAAAATCTTAGCTTCGTTCTTTGAGGCAATTAATCGAACACTTGAAGACAACAAAGAAAAGAAGAAAACGAACACGTGCGTCTCTGATCTCGAGTACGAAATCGACTAGCTGTATACGTTCCGATATTGCCCGAACGGATGCGGACATATGAGGTCCATACCATCTCCGGTTAGGATTTCTCGACGCACTGATCACGGCGTCTCCGATTTCCCTCCCAATCTTCCAGCTCCTAGCCGATGCCATTTTCAATCAATATAGCATCCACGCGTAGAAACCTTAAGCCCATAAATACATTATGCATTACCGTTTCGAGAGTCTGCCATCTAAAGAGTCCAGCAGCAACTTATCTGAGAAAGATATGTAATATATACTCAGCAACATGAAAGTTAGCATAAACTACAGAGATACGCACAGACCTATAGCTTTCACAAATCAGGAATAAAACAAAGCATAAACTACAGAGATACGCACAGACCTATAGCTTTCACAAATCAGGAATAAAACAAAGAGCCATTGTTCTAGTCAAGCAGATCACAAATTGAAACGAGACTAAGGAATCAACAAAACCTAATCTCGTGAATACCATCATATATCTAAAATTTACGGTGAACAAACTTCAGAAATACGAGAAAGTGAGAACTTATATCGCACATTAGACTCTAACATATGAAGAAAAAATGAACAAACCAATGTGAAGTATTTCAAGCAGAAGAATCCTCAAGGTAAGATACGTTAATATGTCGAGAGGTATAAACTTTAAATACATCTGCAGTGTTTTTTTTGGAAGACTACTTAACGCATCCGATTCTAAATCTAGGGTTTGATAGATTGAAACTAGGCATAACCTTAAATTTCGAGTGAATTCCACCAAATTCACAAACCCAGAAACAAATAATCAGGTTTAAAAATAAACGCACCTCTAATCGAACCAAAGAAATCTCAAATAAAAGCAGAGACGCGAACACAATCACGCCGAAACCCTAGAAATTGAAGAGAAAAGAAAACGATTAATTACTGGAAAATTGCTGCGAAATAAGAACGGATCGAGTTAGAAACATGATTTTAGACGAAGATTCGAATCAAAGAACACAAAAAGGTGATGAAAACAAGTTGAATCCGAAATCGAAAACAGTGAGAAATCAAAAAGGGGATGAACAGAGAAATGAAGAAGATACTTACCCAGAGGGTTTGATAACGGAAGACAAAGAGACGGCGATCCCTCTGGAATGAGCAGTCGTAGGCCGTACAAGGGTAAGAAGAAAGCAATCACGGAGAAGACGAAGTGAAGAAGACGAAGTGAAGAAGACGAAGTCTCGCGAAGATCTTCTCTCTGTACTTTCTATCTCTCTGTTTTAGTTAGGCGTTAACTAACCAGCTCAGATTTTAAGCTTTTTGGCGAATTGGGCCTCGCTTGTTGTGGCCCAACCTGGAACATTCTTCTTCGATTTAATGACTTATCCGTCTTGGGCTTAATTTGTTCTCGGCCCAGAACATGACCCACGACAATCAACTCACATTATTGAAGATAGTCTTTTAATCGCTATTCACTTGTGGTACTTTTATATGTTTATAATATCACAGTATCCGCATATATATATATATATACGCAGGTGTAATTTAATATTTTATAATCCGTGAAAAAAAAATTAAATACGAAAAAATGGAAAACAAAATTAGATCATCCGTGAAAATATATAATACATAAATTTAGAAACAAAATTTACGATGAAATAAATATATACATTGAAAAAAAAAATTGATGAAGAAATACAGTAAATAGCTTTGGATACGATTATTGGACTTTTAACTTTTTGGTGTGTAATTGATATACTACCAAATTGTAATTTATATAGAGGTCATATATTATAATTATAAAATCTGATCGAATCACTTGATATGTATCGCGATCATGCGAATTAGCAATTTTGAAACATTCTGCTTTATATAATAAGATATATTGACCAATGTACGGGTTTCAGCAGGTTAAACCCAACGGTTTGAGTAATTTAAAGAGAATTCGCGCTCTATATCAAAACTTTTGAAAGAATTCACGTTATAGGCATGAAAAGGGTTTATACATATTAGTAAAACCTAATGCTCATAAATACAAAGCAAAATTCAGCCTATATGGACCTTATTCTTTAACCATAAAGCCTAGATAGCCATTAAAAATACGAGAAGTTTAAATAGATTTTTAAATTAGATTTTCTAATTTAATTAGATTTTTGTTTTCAAAGATTTTCTAAACTATTGTTTAAATAACTGGCGATCCGTTCACAAATAAAAAAAGTACAAAATAATACGATACAACAACCTTTTTAAGGAATATTTGACCGTTAAAAATTCCTCTTTTCACAGTTTAATTTCGCAAGTGATAAAGATGTGCTAAGATCGCACGAATTAGTTTACAAAAAAATAGTATGTGATATCCTATGGAAAAAAATTTGTCGCTATTTTTAGGGTTTTTCGGTCTAATTTCCTTTTTTGTCTTTTTTTCATCATTGAGTATATCATTTTTCCTTCATTCTCAACAACAACTGAGTAATTGAAGTGTTCAATCTGAGTTTGGTTTTAATCCAATTTTTGTTTTGATTTTTTTTGTTAGTTAAGTTATGAAAGTCTCTAAACTGACTTGTTTTAATTTTCAGCTTGGTCCTCCTGTGAGACTAAACAGGACTGGCACTAGCAACTTTTAGAAAGTAATTTGTTTTTTCACAAACGTGTGCACATAAGGCGCCCTCTGTTTGGTCATTGCTATATGGTGCATTACTCCTTCAGTTCAGATACGGATGGCAATAATTTTATACATGGTCTAGAAGAAGATTGGCTTGAAGAAGATCGATGTTCAAGTAAACCTCATCTTCTTCCTCATTCTCTTTTTCAATCTCTTTCACATCCATCTCTGGGATGATAAAATTAATAAGCATATGCATCGGCTCATATTAACCCCGAACATAGAGTTTTGTGTATAACATTCATCCACATGCATGTACAAAGTTGTTAAGGTAACATAGACATATCCAGAATCAGTCACATCGGTTCTATTGTTCATTTTGCAGATAGTCATGAATTCTCTATTAATTTTCTCAACACCATCTATTACCACATCGTGATATCCGACGAAAGTAGAGCCTGGTGATTTGGGACCGTAGTAATACGCTTTCCGGATAAAAACAATCATGTGTAATGAATTAAGTCGACCCCTATTGACTGCTTTTGAAGCTCTTGCATAGCATCCTTCAAAGTGTTGATTCTTCAAACATTTTTAGTTTTTCTTCTTTGCATCCAAGGTTCATCAACACTTAGAGGATGGTAACCAGTGCATATAAACTTGTCTACAGTTATAAATAGTAGTATCAAAATAAAAAATAAGATGATATATGGTATCATACGGTTTTGGTTCGGATTCAGATTTTAATCATATATTCATATCATTAGTTCGATTTGGATTTGATTTTTTCAGAAAAAAGTGAATCCATTTACACAATATTTACATATTGAGATAGATTTACAGAACCATAAAAATGATTAAATTAAAGTGTGAGGGCTGAGAGTGTATCTTTGTTTTGGGAAAAGTTATAGTGACCACTAGATATCTCCATATCCCTAACGCATTTAAATTTTTGTTTTGTTATAGGATGCCTTCCCTATGAACATGCACGACCCATGTATTAGCAATATTTGTATAACTTTCAATAAAATATTAAATCATAGTACTACTCAACTCACCGAAGAAAATGTTCAAAAAAAAAAAAAAAAAAAAACCTCACCGAAGAACGTTTCAAGAGATTCTTCAATCGAAAGAGACTTATGTAGTATTGGTGGATTTTAATCAGGTCTGATATTATTAATATGTGTGCTGACCGAGTTGAAGCTGTTTGAGAAAGACGTGCCACAACTACTAAAACATGGTGTATAGAGGTTGCATATCATCAATAATTGATTACTTTGTTTGCAACAATAAAAATCCTTACTTTATGCTCTTACTCAATCTGTTATGCTGCTGCATCACTCAAACATTTAGTTCTAGCACATATATGGTATATTTGGTATTTTTCAATTGGTATCAGAGACATAGAGATTTGTTAACAGGGTTCAGTTAAATAACCTACATCCCCGGAACTTCATTCAGAATCGATTCACTAGTAAATTTCGCAACCTATAATTGCTATATGGCACCCACACCACTCTTTTCTAGATTTACAACCATCATAGAAACTACCACCCATTGTCTTATCCAACAGGTGTAGTACTACAACAAAAACCACTAACAGGTCTTAATATCTTGTCTGGTGGGACAACACCACACACAACATGTGTGTATCTCACAGTAGAACTCTAGGTGTGTATCTTTCTTGTCACCCAAACCCTAATCTTCTTGATCTTTGGGTAAAACTCTTCTCCTCTTTTGTCAACTTGACTCATACCTTTTTTCTGACACATCAGCAACTCTGTTTGCAAGTAGAACCTCTATTTACCAAACACGCCACGTCAACTTTGGTTGCAACTTAAGACTTTTCCGCCTCTGTTGTGTTACACACTCGCTTCATGTTCCACTGAAGACTTACACTTAGAGACTTTTGCTGCCTATGTTGCGTTGCACAATCGCTTCATGTTCCGCTCGAGACATAGTCTTCACATTCGTTTCATGCTGCCTCTGAACACGTGATTTCACATTCAATCTGAATGCATCTATGTTGCTCTCTAAAGCAACTCTTTCTTGTGTCACTCACATAGCCATGTCTTGTTTCTGACTCGCTTCTATAGCCCTTCCGGTTTCATCAGCTTCATGTACATTCTGCAACATAACCTGTTATATCTACATGCTCAATAACACTGTCGTCTATGGCATACACACATGTCTTGCTTTGCTTCATGTATTGGTTCTGATCTTCGAGACTGTAGCACATTCAGACCTTGGACAGCTCTATTTCTTCTGCCATATCTCAGATCATGTGACACTTCCTGTACTGGCTTTATCATTGACGATGTTATGAAACACAATCGTTGTCTTGGGATACTGAGCTACTACAAACCAGTGACAACAATAGTCTTTTTTTGTTTCTTAACATCTTTAAGCAAGTCTTGTTTATTTTCAATTTTGTTCATGACTTTTGATATTATATTACAAAGATATATAAATCTTTTAAAAAATTTAAGCTTTTAAAACACAGACTTCAAAATCGTTTAGCATAAATTCCAGTCTTCAATGGTGTTTCTTACTATTAAAAAATTTCCCTAGTATCTTTAGCAAAAACGAAAGGTGTAACTAGTTAGATAAGAAAGTTTGGATTAGTAAGTATTAATCGAGCAAGAAACTTATTATCACGTGGAAAACAAATATATTAATGATACATAAAAAGAGAAAATTTATTGGAATGTGAATTGAGTGAGTGAGTATGATAAAGCCAAGTCTGATTTGATTTCATTCACAAGATGGTTCAACTACCACCTACCTCTTCTCATAGTATCTTTAATGACTCTAAAGTCTAAACATTTTGCTTTATTTAGCTCTTTGATTTTTATTTTTTTTGTTGTATTTATCTTTTGTTCTTATAACTTTCACGTAGATAGAGTTTTTTTTTTGGAGCCACTCACGAAAAGCGTAACTAATTAATATTTATGGTTCTGCTATATTTATTGCTTACCAAGTGTAACAAATTTTGTTTTCATGTATTTTTAGGCTGTGGACGGAAACTAAAAATGCCAGATTAATCCAAATGTGAGCTTAGTAAAATCGATAACATGCAAAACTCACATTTTCATTGATCCACTAGATTTTAGTGATGACTTGACGAAAACAAAACTCAAAACAATTTATAAAAACGAATATTATACTGTTATAGAAATGGAATATGTATAAAAAAATCTTCTCCAATTCTCCAATTAAGTTCTCTTGCACGCTTTCGCTATCGCACCTTTGGAATCTGTATTTTCTGTCAAAAGTCACCAATCTCTCTTTTTCTTTTTTTCTTTCTCCATGTAATTTTTATGAAAACATGTATTTTTTTTATTAAAAAAGGTCAATTGCAAAACTAACCATCTTCCGTTGGTATACATAAAATTTCGAAAACCCCATTACAAAATGTCCAAAAAATATCCACAACCACACGTTGTTGTTTCCCCATTTCTTCACCTTTATTTTTTATTTTTGATCTTTATCAATTTTCCACCCTATAATATAGACTATATGGTGCATATATAACCCTCGGGTTACAATTCCCCATATCCCTCCATAGATTCCTCTTATATATCAACATTCAAACATAGAGAGAGAGAGAGAGAGAGAGA
The DNA here is from genome assembly GCA_002933915.1 of Eutrema heterophyllum. NCBI lineage: Eukaryota > Viridiplantae > Streptophyta > Magnoliopsida > Brassicales > Brassicaceae > Eutrema > Eutrema heterophyllum. Next base: position 51,439 of record PKMM01011758.1, read on the forward strand.
GGTTGTACATATATAATATATACAAAGCTAACGTAGCAAATAAGACAAGACGAACAACTTCAAAGATAGTTCTTTCTTCTTAGAGAGAGAGATACTTGTGAATACAATCTAAGTTCAAGTTCATGCATGGGTGCGATGAAGACAAGATCAGCATCAATAGGGAGATGGGTGAACGAGGTCGTGAGCTTCGTTGTGTTTTGTCTCTTAGACATCATCGATTATCTCCTCTGCCTTCTCTACAAAACTGCTGATTATCTCCTCGAAGCAGAGTGGAAACCTTGCTATTGCTTGTCTCCCAAGGAACTCATCACCACCACAAAAGGGAACATCCTCGTATCTCATAACCATGGTGAATCCAAGATTCTCAATGTTTCTCCCCTTCAACAACTTAGGTATTCATTTCTATTTTATTTTCTTGGCGTTTAAATCTTTGCAAAAACATACAAATTTTTTGTCATTTTATTACTTAGAACAAACGTGGCTTGTTTGTCCAACAACAACGGGTAAAGTCCAAGATTCTTCTCATTAGGTTTTGTTATTAATTAAATCTTGAAAAAAGCTGAAGAATAAAAAGGACTTTGATTTCTCTCACACGTATTGTCCCTTTTGCATTTTCAAGAAACCAATACCATCACTAATTAAGACGATGCAATCTAGGAGTTGAAAAAAACAAATCAATTTTAATTCGGTTTATCAACTTAACCGGCCGGTTTTTCTTGTAGCGGACGTTCCAAGATTGAGCTGGAGGAGATCTCAGAGACTCTTTATTCACGTCCTTCTCATCTATCTTACCTCTCTAAGCTCTCCATTAAAGATTTGACCAAACGGTTAGTGAATGTGACTCGATCAAACTCCAAGTGTGGCGAAAAGAAGACGAGTAAGAGGAAAGGGATGAGAGCGGTGAAGTCGAGATTGACTGTGAGCTTCAGAGTCGTTGAGATGCTTCAAGGCAAGATCAAACCGCAAAATTTGAGTCGACAAGTCTCGAGATGGTCGGATTGTGATTGTGGTTTTTGTACTTGTTGGACCTCTACTTGTGTCAAAGATCAGTCCCTCTTTGTCAAAACTCAATTCCCAAAAGGTATTCACATTTTTGATAAAATTATCTCAACTAACATCACCAACAAAGTGAAAAGTAATAAGTATATATATATATATATAATATATATATAGTAATTTCTTGTATTTCATATTTTTTAACATTATTAAAACTAGAACCTTTTAAATGGATAGAGTTCAATGATATTCATATAAATGACCAGATTTCAGCACAGTGCGTGTGTGAGTTTTAAACGCAAATAAAACTATAGTATTTATATAAATATGTGAATACAAAAGAATGTGATGACATTCACATTTTGAAATTACTAATTTTGATAAATACTGTTGTAATTGATTTTTCCGATAACTATCAACAAACAAGTTTTGGTTTATAATACTGTTTAAGTTGTAACATTTTCATAGGCAATACCGAGAAAGAGAACGTGTTGTTCATCCACGGCTTCATATCTTCATCGGCGTTTTGGACAGAGACGGTTTTTCCTAGCTTGTCGAATTCGAATTATAGACTGTTTGCCGTAGATCTTTTAGGGTTTGGGAAGAGCCCTAAGCCTGCGGATTCACTTTGCACGATGAGAGAGCATGTGGAGATGATTGAGAGATCGGTATTGCTTAAACACAATTTGAAGTCGTTCCACATTGTGGCTCACTCTTTGGGTTGCATCTTGGCTCTCGGCTTAGTCGCTAGACACGGTGGTTCCATCAAGAAAAAACTTGCTAAGTAGCAAGTTTGATATGAAAGATATGGGATTAGCCGATGTAATCTTAGGGATTAGTATTATCAGACACTCTGATGGACTAATCTTGTCACAAGATCATTACACTGAAAAAGTCCTTGAGCAGTTTAAGAACTACTCAAATGAGACTGCAAAAACTCCCGCTGACCCTCATCTTCACTTGACGAAAAACTCAGGTGAACCTGTTGATTACTGAGTTTTTTTACGCTCACACAATTACCTATTGTGCATAATACCACAATCATAACGGTATGTCGATGTAGCACTTTAGGATCGAATCCACAGAGAATAAAGATTACACACCAAAGATACGAGAAACAAACTAAACTAGAGCAAAACGTTTTTATGTTTATATAAAAAGGAAACAAAAGAAATGCAAGAAAGAAAATAAAAGACGAAAGAAAGAAAACGTTGGATCATGAATTAAACTATCAATGAGATGATTAACAATTAAACAAGGATTCATTTGGAAGCATTAAACACTATCTTAGAACATGGAACACAAGCAATATATTGATCCACATCAATGGAATCAATCCCTACATCAATAATCAACCGTCATAAACTTCCGTTCGCGATCCAATGACCAATGAGCATTAATAACAAGTCCATTTAGTTCACTTAACACCCTAGACAGCAACTTCCGTTGGCTAAGATATGCAAAGCTCACAAAAGATTCGGTTCAAACAATTCATTTAGACTCGGGTCAGGAGTAAAATGCCTAAGTTCAAGATTCGAATGAACAAATCTAATATAGTACTAACACCGCTTACTCGAATCTCTTCCCTAAAGCATGGGACGAGACCAAAAATCTTAGGGTGTAGCTTTAGTTCGGTTTGGGGAAAATCGCATAGAAAACCTCCAAGGTGGCAGCGACTTACACTTTAAACCTCCAAGGTTTTTAACTTGCATTATAAACCCTCAACATGGAAACTTTAGCAGATAAAACCTTCAAGGTGGATCCCGAGTATCATTTTTTTAAACGGAAAACCTAACTCCGTTAACGGAAATATGAATTCCGTCTAAGATTCTAAAAACGTGATTAAATAAATATTAAAAATAATTAAATAATAGAATAAAAACAAAAAAAATGTTATATCGTGTCAGTTGAAAGTTTTCGTCTAAAGTTCTATTACATTTTCGTCTAAAGTTTCATCCTTTGATTTCAATGATTCCATTAGAATCTCATATCGTGTCAGTTGAAAAAATTCTTCAAATCCAAATATTCTTTTTATCATCTTGGCATGATTTTCACTGAGTAAATGAAAGAAAAATCATTTTTTGGGGGTTTTTTTCCTTCTCTGTTCTTTCAGATTTCAGAATGCGAAGAAGACGACCTCTATGAAGAAAGATACAAAAACAGAGCAACCCCAAGCAGCGACGGTGGTTCTTCCGCTACCCCAAGCCACCACCACCACCGCCGCAACAACAACAACCACCAACATCCTCTAACGCCTCTCCACCACAACGGAAACGGAAAACCCCAAAACAAAAAACGACACGACGACGACGAGGACGACGGAGGCGCCGTCTCATGCAACAAATGTCGGCCTCACCACTCTCTCCGCGACAAATTCTCTGTCGTGCCTCTCGAAAGCCACAACAACCCTTCCTTCATCTCTAGCCCCAATCTCATAATCAAATCGATCTTTCAATCCCTCACACGGAGAAGCCCTAAACCCTCTTCGACGGCAGCGCTTCCACCGTGCTCTTCCTCCGCCGCCGACGCTTCTAGAGAAGAGCAGTGGCGGTTAGCCGTGGCGGAGCTTTCCCATAAACTGATTCAAGCCACGAAGAAGAAAGAAGACGCGGTGATAGAAGCTTCTAGGGTGAAATCCTCCATGGCAGAGCTCGAGAAGAAACTCAATAAGCTCGAGATTCTCGTGTTCTGAGCAGAGCCTTCTTCGAGGATTTCGAAGCTTCCGGGTTTCAGAAAAACGGGTCGACCCGGATTTTGAACCCGATTGATCGTTGCGAAAGGGTTTTTGCACCCGCGGTCGTAGCTGCGACGCGAGAGATCTGCTCAAAGCCCTGATCGAAGATCGAGATTACGACACGGACATAAAAAAAAAAAAGAGAAGATGAAGACGACGGAGAAAATCTGACCAAATGTTTTTTTTTTGGTTTTTTTTTTGTTTTTATTCTATTATTTAATTATTTTTAATATTTATTTAATCACGTTTTTAGAATCTTAGACGGAATTCATATCTCCGTAGGTTTTCCGTTTAAAAAAATGACGGCGCGTACTCGGGATCCACCTTGAAGGTTTTATCTGCTAAAGTTTCCATGTTGAGGGTTTATAATGCAAGTTAAAAACTTTGGAGGTTTAAAGTGTAAGTCGCTGCCACCTTAAAAGTTTTCTATGCGATTTTCCCGTTCGGTTTGTCACGCCAAACTAGAACTACCTAATCTAGATAAAGTATTAGATTTCGGTTTATCATGTCAAATCTAGCATTAAGAACCAACCTAAGAACCTAAGTGAAAGATTTATATAAGATTATCCTAAATCACCATCATCTAACCATCAATCAACCAAATCAAGCCTAAACATGATCCAACAAAAATCTATTCACAAGAACACCAAGAACATGAAGAACACAGAAAAGTCAACTCACAAAAACAACACAAATCACAAAAGTAAACCATAGAAAAGAAAGAAGAAGAATCAAATAGATATAATATGAAATAAAAGTGAAGAAATCTTCCCTTATGTGAAATATACATGAAGATCCATTCAAGAACACCAAGAGCTCTCCCAAGAGAGACTTTTCGTTTTGGGGAAAGAAGACTTAATGGTTTAGTTGGTAAATAATGACTTAAATACAAAAAGGGGCACTAAAAGTGATGTTGCAATCCTTAGGTGGTTGTATCGGCCAGCTTTATCAGCCATATGGCCGATATAACCTTCACCAGTGAGCTTTCATTCTCAGATGCATTCCCTTCGCGGCATAGTTGATATGTGTCTACTAAATCGGATGTAACTCCTTCAATACAGCCTAGAACGACTTGAAACCACTCCCATTGGAAAGCTAACTCAATATCCAACAACGTTGATGAAGAGCTCCAAAGCTAAATCGAAAGGGAAGGATTCCATCCGAGTCAAGCTTCCAGACACATATCCTCGATGCTTTTATCGGGCAGTTCTTATCGGCCAACTGACCGATAAAGTGGCTTGGCAGGAGCTTGACAGAAGTGACGTTTTTGGATTTTCATCGGGTGATTCTATCGGTCACTTATATCGGTCAAGTGACCGATAGAATGGCTTGACAGTCTCTCCTTCATATTTTCCTTGCTTTTCTTGCCCCAATTCCTTCCATGATGGCTATCCACACTCCTTTAACTCCAGAAGTACCTGAAAAAGGTTCCAGCAAGCCAAAAACGACACAAAACTCTCTAGAACTTCTAAAATCCAAGTCAATACAAAATGAGACTCAAATGCATGAAAAGATCCCAAAACTATACAAAGTGGGATTAAAAACCTATGAAACTAAACCTTTGAAAGATGTAAAATATGGCGTTGTCAACTCCCCTGGACTTGCGTTTTGCTTGTCCGCAAGCAAACAAGAAAACACAAACCGAAAGAGAGGTTTGAAAGTGGGAATTCACAACTAAAAGACATGTCAAAGCATTTAATATCATAGCCCAAGATAATACCAAGACATTGCAAAAACGTATCTCAATATGACTCTAACTTCTCTAGACTTATCGCAACTCCTATTTTTTACTCTAGTTCCAAAACAAGTATCCGCATGCCTTCTTATCAACCAACTCCCTACATTCATTTTAGTTCAAGCGTGTACTCTCACATATGGGCAATTGATCTATTCCATTTGGCTCGGTAGAAAAAGGTTTTTATGTATAAGTGGCGGTTCATGTATTTGTGGCTACTCTCAAAATTAAACGCAAGTCATTATACAAAAGCAATAGAGAATGAGAAACAATTTATGCATACAAGATGTTCTTCCATTGTTCTACCCATCCTAAAGCTTTTCATCTAATTCCTGAACTTGACAAGCAATTTACTTTTTTTTTTCTTTCAAACCTCTTCTTAACCACAAACGTTTAAACTCAAAACGCAAACCACATCAAACCACAACCCTTTCTACACATTAGTTACTAGGGAATATCTTTATTATCTCTTGTTTTCTTTTATTTTATTCCTCATCTTAGATTTTTCACAAGNCACGGCTTCATATCTTCATCGGCGTTTTGGACAGAGACGGTTTTTCCTAGCTTGTCGAATTCGAATTATAGACTGTTTGCCGTAGATCTTTTAGGGTTTGGGAAGAGCCCTAAGCCTGCGGATTCACTTTACACGATGAGAGAGCATGTGGAGATGATTGAGAGATCGGTATTGCTTAAACACAATTTGAAGTCGTTCCACATTGTGGCTCACTCTTTGGGTTGCATCTTGGCTCTCGGCTTAGTCGCTAGGCACGGTGGTTCCATCAAGTCACTAACCCTCCTCGCTCCGGTTAGTTACTCAATCAATTGTTTTAGTACATATTAAAATTTATATACTTTATTAATCAATATAAATAATTTTGATATGTAAAAGACCAAAAGACAATACGCATTCATGTAGCTTGAGTGCTTGACCCATTGATATAAGCAATTGAATGGTCACACGAGCATGCATGTGGTAAGTTGGTAACATTTATACATGTAAGATTTGCTGAAGTTTGGCACGTGTGCATGTATGGCGAAGCCGTACCATCCGGTGCCTGCGTCCGAGGCGGAACCAAGGCAGTATGTGATGAGGAAGGTGGCGCCGCGGCGAGTTTGGCCGCCGATGGCGTTTGCAGCGTCGATGGCGTGTTGGTATGAACACATTAGCCGAACCATTTGTCTCCTCATTTGCAAGAATCATCGTCTTTGGCAATTTCTTGCCAAACTCATCACCCGTAATAATAGGTATCTAATTTTTTTCATTTAAAATTCAATTAACGTACGCATATATTTAAATAGATATAGGTAATATATAAATGGCGTAAAGCTTTTATTTACAAGTTACATCAAATAGCTAGATAAAGATATATTGACACAAGAGGAAAATAAAAAGACTTAGGCAACCTAACGTCGATAAAGAGGTAAGCTAATAGCTAAATATATTAATCTCCAACTTCCAACCTAACAAACCTATTAGTGAATGGAGCATTTTGAAAGTTACTTTGCATTTTGTCATGCCTATTTATGGTATTATTAACTCTATTCTTTCTATAGTGTGCAATTATTTATAATTATTTCTATTCTATATCTATGGCATTTAATCAACTCTATTATATATCTATATATGGTTGGAGTTGATTGGAATAATAAGAATTAACTAATAATATCATATCCCTATAGCTTAAATAGAAACCATTAAGATTCCGACTTAGAAGCTAAGAAAATAAGCGAGTGAGTAAGAGAAATTTAAAGTAACGTAGTGTTAAAAACGTTACTATGCAATATGTCATTACTACAGTTGACTATGTGATCTATTTAGTTTCCACTTAAATAGAATTGGTGGTTGGAGACATAATTATATTGGAATAATAAAAAGATGTAATTAATTAATATCATCAGATCCCATGAATAGAATCCTATGAAGCAAAACTTATAAAAATAAGAAAACAAGCGAGTGAGAAATACAAAGTAAAATAAAATTACAACATAGAGAAAGTGCAAAAAACATTGATAAATAGTTAACGATCGGTTAATCTGTTTAAAAAACATGACTTGTCACGATTTTGTGTAATTTCTTCAAGTCTAAAAGAGCTATATTTCTCAAATGCAGGACAATAAACTTTCTAATAGAAGGGTTTATGTGTCACACGCATAACGCAGCGTGGCACACTCTACACAACATAGTATGTGGAATAGGGAGCAAACTCGATATTTATTTGGACATGGTACGAGATAAACTGAATTGCAATGTCTTCATCTTCCATGGGAGAGACGATGAGGTCGTACCTGTTGAGTGTAGTTACAATGTTCAAAGTCGGATTCCTCGAGCAAGAGTTAAGGTTGTTGAGAACAAAGATCACATTACTTTAGTTGTCGGAAGACAACAAGAGTTTGCCAGAGAGCTCGAGGAGATTTGGAAGAGTTCAAGTTTGTGATTACTATCAAAGTATCAATTATATGTAAAAGGGAGGGTTGTTACAAAAATTAAGCGAAACCCTTTTGAGTGATTTTTAAGTACTTAAGCTTCTTCGTTATTATTTATTGAGTTTGATGCTTTGAGAAGAAAGAAAAGAGATGATTGATAATAATTCTATTTTACTTATTATTATTGAATCTTATAAATAATAATTATTATGACTTGCTTTTGTGATTTAGACTAGCGAATGCTTTTAACCTAAACATACCAAATCCATAATTTTTGTAGGAATCGAATAGATAAATTATCTAAGGCAGTGCTTTAATATAATACAAGACTGATCCATTCAAAACATAACAAAACCACTAGTTTTTGTTTGCCAAACAAACCAAAAAAAGCACAAAAATTAAAATTGGGAAAAATGTCTGATATGGTTTCACCTAATAAGAACAATGGGGAATAATAAGATGAGCAGAATTTGAGTTTTTATTTTCACCTGTGCTTGCTGCGTTTCGATGGTGGCATGTTCTTCATGCTGCTTCTACCGCCTCCACCGCTGGTTCCAGGCCGCGATTTCCCAAACGCTTTCATCTTCCTTCTCTTCCTCTCTTCCTCACTATCAGACTCAACTCCATGCTCTCTGTCTGCATTGGTAGCTTCTCTCTCCAGCTCGTCCCAAGTCAAGCCTTTCTCTTCCTCTGACTCTTGCTCTGAGTCCTCTTCTTCTTCGTCGTCTGACTCAACCAGTGACTCGCTCTCTGAAGCCTCATCCTCTGACTCAGACTCAACCTCTACATCTGATGGCTCATATCCTTTGTCTGACTCCTCAGAGCCACCAGATTCTGAATCGCTTCCGTCCAAGTTCAAAAACTCCCATCCTCCATCATCCACAAAGCTCTGTGGATCATCCGTGATCGTCTTCAGGATCTGTCTCCAGTTCAGATTCAGTTTGCTCTCGTAGTACTTTATATCGGTCGTGTCAAGCCACTCCTTTATCCCTTCTAGAGAACTTGTGGGAACCGAGTCAACCCTGAGAACATCTTTCTTGAAGTCCTTGAAGATGATGGCCATGTCAAAGTTCTTCTGCCCAAACCCAACTCTCTCGAGATTCACAATCTCAATCTCACTCAGACTGACCACGAAAAACGGGGTTTCAGTGAGCTCAACCAGGCAGCTGGAGGTCGGGATGATGAAGGCAGATGTCTTATGCGGGACACCATAGAAACCAAGCTCTCTCAGAGGTTGATCAAACTCAAGGTCCAAACTTGCAAACTGGGGTAGTTGCCACATATCGTTGACCCGGTTTGCAAAATGATTGAAATCCATGTTAATCTTGTTTTTCCTGTCGCGCTCCCGCTGTTCTTCATCAATCTCGTCTGGGTCATAGGCTGATCTCCTTCCACCGCCTAAAGACTGCACAACATCCATCACCTCCACAAAAAACTGGACGTCCTTTGTCTTCTTGTTTGCTACCATGATGTGGTTGTGCAAGTGGAAATGCAGGATGGTGATCATCTCCTTCTCAGCCGGCTGAAAAAACGCATGCTTTATGTTTGTAAACAGGACATCTACCCGTTCACCGGGCCTAGTTGTTGAATATCTGAAACCATTGGCATGAGCTTCGAGTGTCCCAGGAATCCTCTTGCGACCGCTAAATTGCGGACGGATCCACAGGTCAGACAACCTGAGGGGTTTGAACTTGTTTCCTGCAAGCTGAAGTTTCTCTTGGGTCACCAGTGTCGCCCTTTCAATCCTTTCTGACTCCCGAGCATTGACTTGCCGTCTCAGGGTCTTAATCGCCTGAACCACTTCACCGCTATGCCTTGAATCCTTGGACCGGAATGAAACCTCTTTGAGGTATATAGCACCCTGGTTTTTCAAAGTGTTCGAGTCATGAGGGTTGAAGGGTGTACCCGGGACATTGAAAATGATACGGATGTAGTTATTCCGGTTGCTATCTTGCTGGCTCGATACTGTTCTTATCGATGAAACATGGAATGGAACCATGTTACCATAGATGGGTAACAATAAAGCCTCATTCTTCTGATCAACCTGGATCATCAAATCACGAGGTTGAGGCACATCATTAACGTTTTTGTAGGCAACCAAATCAGCTGAAGTCTTTGCAGTAGACCGGCTGTCTCCAGCACCGGACCTGTCGCCAGCAAGCCTTCTGGCAGTTTCTTCATTTTTCTGGCGTGCAAGCTCTGCCTGGTGCTGCTTCCGCAGCTCTTCTTTAGACACCACATGATCATCTGATCTAAGAGCTGTCTTCGTGATGTAGTTCTCAGGCCCGCTGGTCCTTGCTTTCTTCCTAGGCTTCTCTTCCTCTTCATCCTCTCTGAACGAATAAGCCACATCCTTAACAGATTTGGAGCACTTAGTCAAAAGCTCCGGATTCTGATCTTTGACGATAACAGTGTCTGCCAGCAAAAGTGAGAATTTCTTGTTCTTGCTGCGGCTCTCCGACTCACATTCCAAGTTCTGGAAACCAAGAGACACATTAAATGCCATCTTTGGTCTCAATATTTTATCATTCTTTGCATTAATATTTAATCCCGACTCTCGGAATTCAAGACCGATACCAGTCCCAGCAGATTTAGTTAGCTTGTCAACCAACTCAGGGGCTTCCTTTGCAACCACGGAAAGGGCAGCTTGATAGACAGTGTTTAACTTTCTTCCTGGCCTCAAAGCATTAATAGCAGCCTCATGTGCCTTGAGAAGAACCTCATAAGCCTTGCTCTGGAGAGAATTTGCATCTATTAGGTAAGTCCTGGCGACATTAGAGCAATAACTATTGTACCTAGCACCAACAGCACAAATAATGATGCTCGCTGGATCATAAGTGAGCAGTTCATCATTGCTTGCAGCACTAGGCTTGAGATCAAACTTTCCTCCACTTTGAAATATCGGAGGGTAGCATATGTCAACATTTTCTGCCTTCAGCTTCACATTGGCCTTCGTTGGCTCAAGTATAGCCTTCTCAGTGACATCCATCAACAAAGAATGGGTGACGTCTTTCTCCTCATCAATGACATTCTCAAGTTTTGGAACAACAACATTTTTCATCACGCTGAAGGCTAGATACGCAGCTTTCCTCACATTAATGATCTCAGTATCGTCTTTGACAGCAAAGAGATCAGACAATCCCCCAGTGATATCGACAAACTGGAAGTTTGCATTCTTTAGCCTCTCAGTCCATGTCTCCAGAAGCTTGCCTTCAGGGGCTTCACGAGCTATGTGTCCTACAACTTGGGAATCTTTTCCATCACCCAGGGATATATCACGGATGGCACGAAATATGGCATCCATCTGCCCTTTTCCATCATCAGCCTTATTAGCCTTTACATGCATAATAACATCAACCTTCAACTCATCATGAGCAGGTTTTTTCACAACTTCAAGTAGAGATGCCTTGTTCCTGCTACACAAGAAATGGATCTGCTTTGAGGTAAAAACCATTATAGTATCCGGGAACTCATACCCAAGAAGCCAAATATTCAGTGCTGACGATTTCAGGTAGCGCAGATCATCAGAAGCAGGCGGGGTAGCTACAGCAAGAGCGTCTGCAGATCCCCATAAGTCTGCACTGTGCTCAGTCCAGTGTGCATACAAGGCTTTTGTACGTGAGATAAAATTTGTGACATCTATGGAGTAGGTATTCCCAGCTCTTGGAGGCACTCCACTAGGAGCTCTTGCATTACCGTTTCGAGAGTCTGCCATCTAAAGAGTCCAGCAGCAACTTATCTGAGAAAGAAATGTAATATATACTCAGCAACATGAAAGTTAGCATAAACTACAGAGATACGCACAGACCTATAGCTTTCACAAATCAGGAATAAAACAAAGAGCCATTGTTCTAGTCAAGCAGATCACAAATTGAAACGAGACAAGGAATCAACAAAACCTAATACCATCATATATCTAAAATTTACGGTGAACAAACTTCAGAAATACGAGAAAGTGAGAACTTATATCGCACATTAGACTCTAACATATGAAGAAAAAATGAACAAACCAATGTGAAGTATTTCAAGCAGAAGAATCCTCAAGGTAAGATACGTTAATATGTCGAGAGGTATAAACTTTAAAAACATCTGCAGTGTTTTTTTTTGGAAGACTACTTAACGCATCCGATTCTAAATCTAGGGTTTGATAGATTGAAACTAGGCATAACCTTAAATTTCGCGTGAATTCCACCAAATTCACAAACCCAGAAACAAATAATCAGGTTTAAAAATAAACGCACCTCTAATTGAACCAAAGAAATCTCAAATAAAAGCAGAGACGCGAACACAATGACGCCGAAACCCTAGAAATTGAAGAGAAAAGAAAACGATTAATTACTGGAAAATTGCTGCGAAATAAGAACAGATCGAGTTAGAAACATGATTTTAGACGAAGATTCGAATCAAAGAACACAAAAAGGTGATGAAAACAAGTTGAATCCGAAATCGAAAACAGTGAGAAATCAAAAAGGGGATGAACAGAGAAACGAAGAAGATACTTACCCAGAGGGTTTGATAACGGAGGAAAATAACGTGGTAACCTCCACACGACGGCGGTTTAACCGCGAAACGAAAAAAAAAAAAAAAATCTCCGGCGAGGCTCTCGTGAGAGAGAACGAGACTAAGCTATAGAGAGAAAAGGAGGGACCAAAGAAATGGCTATTCTGCGAGGCAATTCGGAAAGTGGTACATAATTTTATTTTATATTAATGGTGGGTCCCGCCTGGGTTTTTTTCTTCCGTAAACAGCGACTTTAGTTTTTTTGAAACGGCCCGTTTCGGCTTGAACATATTGGGCTAAAAATATAACTAATCAAGGCCCATTAACTGTATTGTGGTGGAAAGATAAACAGCAACCGAAATATTGAACTATGGTAAAACTCAACCGAGAGTAAAAAATAGAAAAGCGAAATCCAAACCATAAAAGACATTTTCATCGACGGATTTATAGCGGAATCCAAACCATCACTAGACATTTCATCGAATATCTTATAGCGTCGTCGATTTGACATTTCTTTCGGTTATATTTCCTAGAATAAGGATTTTGGACAACATTGAATGTTCTGCCATGGAATAAACATAAGTGTGAAGGAAGAAGCTCTATTGAGCTCGTCCAACACTCTATTCTCTTCGTATAATCAGCTCTTATACAGCTTATTCTCAAGTATATTTCGTCCATAATCAGTTCTAATGAACTGAATCATAAACATCTCTTGTTGAGCTAGTTCTGATCATTCTTATTCTCTCATATTCTCTATTTTTCAAGATCTGTCTCATACTCTTATTCTCTCATATTCTCACTCTCAAATCACGTTCACTTACTCTACAAACACTTCTGATGTCAATCTCTTTCACTATGAACATGAATTATGTTCTAGAGTGTTAACATCTAATTGGTGCTGTCACAGATTTCTACATAGCTAAACGACTCTGTAGAACAAATTACTACACATCGATCATGGTATTATGAGTAGCCAAATTTTATTCTATCTTATTTAATGGATAATCAATACTCTATCTGTTTCACAAAAGTGTCATTTTGACATATTTCACACATATTAATAAAACTGTTAAAAATTCAATATTACCCTTTATTAATACACTAAACATTTTTTCTCTCTCTAATTAATACATTAAAACAATAAGGGTAAAACTGGATTTTTGTTCAAAATTATGCATTGAAAACATAAAGTGACACTCTGTGAAACAAAAATAAAACCTTAAAATGACACTCTTTGTAAAAAAGAGGGAGTATAAACTCACCATTAAACCTCTTTTGAAAAAACAAGCATTCCCAATAATAATATATACTCGCTCTGTTTCACAAAAAGTGTCATTTGGACACATTTCACACATATTAAGAAAACCAATAAAATTTCAATATTATCCTTTATTAATACACTAAACAATTGTTCTCTCTTTAATTAATACACTAAAACAATAAGGTTAAAACTGAACTTTTATTTAAAATTATGTATTGAAAACATAAAACGACACTCTTTGTGAAACAAAAATAAAACCTTAAAATGATACTATTTGTGAAACGGGGGGAGTAATTGCTAAATGTTAAAGGGTCCTAACGCGAAACGAATCACAATCTCAGACCGTAATTGACTCACAAAAACCTGAAATGTGACGAATCTAATCGGTTCATCAGAACGGTAGATCAATGGAAACAAAACTGAAACCAATTTAATTTTTAAGAAATGCAAAGAATTCGAGTACCACCTAGAAAGCTAACATCGTTTAAAAATAAATAAAAAAACTCAGTGGTACACAAAACAATTAACCATACAACCAACCCCACACCAATCTCGAATTCCTATTGCTAAAAGATCGCAATCCATAGGAAAAGAAAAGAAAAGAGTATAAAGGCATACCCTGAAACGACGACGACGAGGAAGAACCTTGGAGGAATGAAAGGTGGCCACTCTTGTAAGAAACGAACGTTACTTTATAGTTTATATAGATATATGGAAGGGGCACTGATCATCTTAATTATCAACACATTCATATACTTTCCAATCAAAATTTATATGTTTGTTTGACTTTAAAAAGTAAACAACGCGCCAAAATAACTAACTGATAAAAATAAATCACGCTTGAAATATTTGAATTGGGTAAGTAAAAAAAAAAATGATGACATTGATTTTATAAATTTTTAATTTCTTACCTAAAAACATAGGATTGGTTTTTGTTTTTTTACTTTAAAATATTGAAATTTTAGTTTAAATAAAAACTATTTTATCTTAATTATCAACATATTCATATAGTTTCTAATCAAATTTGATATATTCCTTAGACTTTGACAAATAAAGAACCCGCTATAATAACTAACTGATAAAAATAAATTACGCGCCAAAAATTTAAATTAACCAAATAGTAAATATGATGTTGAATTTGTAAATTATCTACCATAAAAATATAAGATTATTTTTTGACTTTATAATTCTGATATTATTTAGTTGATAAAAATAATATTGATATTTATTAGTGTAAATACATGGAATCTTAAAAAACCAAATGCATTGATTTCAAAAATATGGAGACGGTGAATGTTAATACTTGCTTCCTCTCATCCACATGAGACTGTTGTCTTTCATATAGCTTCTAAACAAAAAATTTATGATCGTTTTGGTCATATTACTATTAATCAGTACTTTATTCTTTTATGAAATAAAAAAGTTGGAAAATAAAATTATTTGGAAAAAGTTGTTATTTAAACATTTAAATTAGATGGATATCCGTGCATATATTATTATCATTATTTTTAAATAAAAAACTCAATTTTTGGGTAACTTTAATACATAAAATTAATAGTATTATGATTATGGCTGAGAAAAAAGAATATTTTTAGATGAAAGGAGGTTCGAGGGATATTTTGGGGAGAAAAATCCTTTTGGAAAGAACTGAACCGTTGATAGAAGGGATTTAAAAATTTGTTTTGAAATATTAAAATAGTTTTTCTTCAAGCTTGATAATAGTTTTCTTCTCTTGCTGTTTTTCTTTCTTTTTTCTTCTTTTAAGTTTGATTGAAAATATTTTATTTTTGAAGACAGATTCAACACATAATCGTCACTTATAAAAAATTGTGAAAATTTTGAAAAATGACTCATATATATACTATTGGGAATAAATAATTCTCTATTGTATCGGCGAACCAGAAGGTGACGTGTCATATTAGGATAGATAGTCACTTAACCTAAAAGCGCATCACTTCGAGAGGGTGCGGTTACGAGGCTAAGTGATCGAACCGTATGACATGTTGTATGACGTGTCACCGTAGACTAGACGGCCACTAGACCTAAAAACGTGCCACTTAGAGGAGGCACGGTTATGAGGCTATGTGGTCGAACCATATGATAGGTTAGGACAGGGAAACGAACCACCACCTTCTCCCAAAACCGTTCTCGAATAGCGGGAAGTACAGAGATTAGTGGTCCCGAAATAATAAGGAGTCACCTTTTCCTGAACCCCCCCCCCAACTCGTGCCAGGTTACCTGGAGAGTGCGGTAGTAGGGAGATGAGTGACTCGGGCAGGAACAAGTTGACTTCCCGTCTACATCACCACAAACCGTATACATCACCAAAAACCGGGCAGTAATGCTCGAGAAGGTAAGCTCTCAGATAACCGGGTAGTAATACCCGAGAAGGTAAGAGGAACCCAATATCCCTTACCAGGTTATCGGGAAGGTAAGAGAGGCTTAGTCCACACAAGTCTTTTATTATTTTCCCTCCATAGATAACGCTTTACAATTCGAACTATTCCCGCCCAAATACTTAGCGGAAGATTCACGCTATGCGGTTTCAGGGTCAGAGATGGACGAAAGCGACGTGACACGGAACCTAAAGAGGCGTGCAGTATGGGACGAGCATACCACGCGGCGCCAAACCCGCGAGGCACAGATAAAAGACAACTCAGCGCAAGTTAGAGCCACTAGCAGACAAGTGAAAAGACGCAGGAAAAGCACTTTAGTGCAACGTACAAGGAACCAGCTCAGAGGATCCACCCACTCAACCCAAATTGCGGAAATACGACCCGATATACGATCCGGACAAGTATACTCTATAAAAGTCTTCTATGCTCGCCGAGAACAAGGGACGGCCATTCACACACAGTCTTTTGACCTAATTTTTCTCCTTCACAAAAAGACTCTTTTTCCTCTCTAGTCACAGAAAACCCTCTCGGGGAATCCCTGAATCCATCCCAACACTCTGTCTCCAGCTATTCTCTAGCCAGAATCACCATAAATCTCTCATATTTTTCATTTTCTTCACCCTAAAAAGCTTCACAAATCCCATATACTTAGCGGATCCACTCCATTTTCCAGACCCTAAGTCACTTAGCCATTCTAACCCGTTTTTCGACTATCTCCGAACCCGATCGACGCACAAATCGTGGTCCTTATCTCTCTTGTTTATTGACTTGAGCGTCGAAGCATCATCGGAAAACACCCCCCCCCCCGCCCAATTGTGTGTTTTGGGCACTCAACGCGTTGTTTCTTGTGTAGGTGGATTGCTTCCCCAAAAGGACGAAAAAACCCCGAAACATATACTAGATTAGGATCCGTGTATACGTGGCTATATAGTTTAATATTATATAACCCGTGAAAAAAAAACTATAAGCGAAAAAATGAAAAATAAAATTAGAACTCACGTGAATACAAAAAATCTATCTATATAACTATTTGTGTAGTGATTTCCTGAGGTGTCGGCTCCTCATCGCGTTTCAGAGCGTTTTTATGACGTGTCATTATTTAAAAGACTTGAGCAAAGTCACTTAAAACGAACCGTTCTAAATCGACACCTCAGCAATATCAATATCGGTTTTCGATTGGTTTAATTTAGAAACTTCTAACCGATTTTTGTTTTCATGATTTAATATGTAAATTCTTTTCAAACCAATTTTTTTCCATGATTATCGTATATATTATATTGATATATTTTCTATATTTATCTGTACTGATTTTTATGAAAAAAATGGAATTTGTTTTTAGTAACTTCGTTTGATGTTGTGTGTTTTATGTATTATGTTTTTATGTATCGTATTGATTGTTTATATTTTCGGTTTTGTTCTTCTTTTGTTAGTTTCGGTGTTCAACAACTTTAGATCTCTTTTATTTTTCTTTAGCTTTGTTGTTTGTTCGTAGCTTTTTGTGTTTTTATTTTTATTTTTTGTAACTTCATTTGGTTTCGTGTGTTCTATGTATTCTATGTTTTATGATTGTTTATATTTTTGTAGGCACGCTGATCGGTGCTGATCTTAACAAGCTCTGCTCATTTGCTTCTTTAACCTCCGATGAAGTCTACGGGTAAATATATAAGACATCATTCCTTTATTTGTATCTCTTTTAGTTTGTGATCATGTTCTCTTTAATTTGCTTATTTACGTTTTACTATTGTTGGTAAAAGTGTTTATTTATTAGTTCTATATATTTTTAATTGTGTAGCTGGTGATCGTTCTCCTAACACTACACCTCAGATTTTGCCATATCATCTCCCTCCGACTGAAACTATTTTTTCGATTGGTGATTGTTCGTCTGCGAGTGTTGGGAATGGAAAGTTTTTGTCTTGGATGCAGTGTAATCTCGAATATCCAGAAGCCATGTTATCTTGTATTCGGAGTTTCCTAATCGCTGGGTATGGGATCTCACCGGTTCACTGCGTCCGAGTGTTATAGCTCGGTGTCCCTTTATGGGTGGTGAGCTTCATTACTTGAGAATGTTGTTGCATGTCGTTCGTGGGCCGTGTTCTTATTTGGATATAAAGATTGTTGGTGGAGTTCTCTACCCTACTTTCAAAGATGCATTTTATGCGTTAGGTTTGGTCGATGATGATTTGGAGTATGTGATTGCCTTCTATGAAGAAAGCCGATGGGGTTCTCCGTCCTCTTTTCGAAAGATGTTTTATGCTCTGTTATGGTCTGGTTCTGTTTTAGACCCTTTGTGTGTTTGGCGCATTGTTCGTTCTTTTTTGGAGTAGTAAATGCATGAAAAAGCATTCTCTTTAGTTTGGTTTTCTGGTTTGTTTTACATGGATATTTGTTTTTTTTTATAGATTCTGGTATCTTAGAAATTTACTTATTTTGACACTTGTGATCGGTATCGTGAATGGTTCTGTTTCAATAATTTGTTGTTAAGACTACTCGATCATTCTTTCACTAAAACGATCGATTATAAAATTTTGTTTTTGTCTTTAAATAAAACGATCGACTATGAAATTTTGTTTTTGTCTTTGAATGAAATGATCGACTATAAAACTTCTATACCATTTAGTTTCTTATCCTTTATTTCATTCTTAATTCGACCTTCGTGATTTGGTTCGTTGTTAAGTTTACTAAAGCTATAAATATACGATTGCATACAATATGATTTTGATCAAATTAATTCTGAAACTTTAGTTTATTATTATTATAGATTTTTAATTTTTTTAAAAAACTTTAGTTTATTATAACCAAAATCGTATCCACAAACAATTTTGATGGTTGATGATTGAAAATATATATATAAAAAATTAAGCTCTATATCGGTTTTGTTTAAGAACACGAATTTTGATGGTTGATGATTGGTTATCGGTGCTCTTATATCCGGTTAAAAAAAATGTAAATATTTATGTATAAAATATTTATGATCATGCCGAATAAGAAGTTTTAACATTTTTCGTTTATATAAATTATAGATAATGATAAAAAGGAGATCTTGTGACTATCGATTAGTAATTTTTAGATGGTCGTCATTGTGTAGATTAAAAACCCTACGTGCTTTCTTATATATACACCTTTTTTTTTGGGTTTCATCTTGCGAGTTTTTATTCTTGGTTTTATCTCATCTAATTTACATGATGGTTCTCTCTCTTTATTCCAATGTTGATTCTCTTCAATGGTCGTCGACGTTTTCTTATGTGTTCGAAAGTTCTTGTGTCGAGTCACCCATCCCGTATCTGAATTTGGGTAGGGTACATTCTTAGTTTCGTTATCTATCTTACCCAAGGTTTTTTTTATTGTTTTGTTGTTTGTTTTGAATCGTGCGTATAAGTTTCATATTTCCTTACCTTATAGTTATTGATTTTCTCAATCTTTATCAGGTATATCTGGATTTTGTACTCGGAAGCCCACACGTCGCTTCTTCGGTGATTTTAACCGTACCTAAAACGTTATCTATGTCTTCCTTGGAGTAGAAGGTATGGTTTATAATTTTGAATCCTTGTGATCCATACATAGTTAACAGTTCTTAAAATTAATTGTCTTTCTTAGTAATTACTAATTTCCACTATCTAGCGTTCAAAAAATAAGTATTCAATAGCCGTCTTACAAAGATCAAAGAACGGTCCTATATATAATTCTGAACATATGTTTTTGATTGTTTTCTTTTACAACCCGTAGAAGGTTTGGATGAGATTTGTTAGCATAGCACTGATGTTTCGTTTAGTTTAGTTTTTTTTATTTTTATTTTGCTCTTTAAATTATATCGTATATTTTATAATTGTTTTTTTTTTTTGCTCTTTAAGGTATTCGTGGACATGGTCATCAAACGAGTGATGTTCGCTGCGCCGGTGGTGTGGATCATTCTTCGAAACCTGCTGATCGGAATGACGACGATGGAGAGTCTGACCAAGAGTTTGATAGTTGTGATGACAATGCAGATGATGATTTTATTTGTGATGATGAGGAGACCGAAAATGATGACGATGATCACGAGTATGGTGATGATGCTTGCGACGATGATGGGGATGGTGGTAGTGGGGATGATGGTGATGATGATGATGAACATGATGATGATGGTAGTCATGAGGAAGATGATGATGATGATGATTACGATGATGGTGATGACGATTATGATGAAGATGATGATGATGGGGATGATGATGGGGATGATGATAGTGATGGTGAGGACGAAGATGTCGAGGAGCGCGACATGGATTGTTCTCTTTCTGGCACCAATGAGGAGGAAGATGGTGGTTTAGGTAATGTTGTAACTAGCTGTGGTTTTGAGAAGAGTGACACGGTTGGTCTTCCTTTTCTTGGGACACCTACACGGTTCGAGGATGGTATTTTTGTGAAGGTTCTGTCTAGGAAGTGTAGCACCCGTGGAGAGCTTTTTGGTTCTGGTTTTGAGGTCAATGGTGGTTGTTTGGAACCTACTATGAAACCAGTTGGGTCTGATCCAATTTCATTTGGTGTTTCCCGTTTGAGACCGGGATCGTATAACTCCGTGATTTTTGTTAAGATCTTGCGTGTTTGGTCGTATGCTTTACACAATTCCGATTGAAGATTGGGATCCATATTGTGTGATGAACAAGTGCGTTTAGTATCAACACTTTTTTTTTCACTTACTTTCCCCATTCGTACTAGCATTCATTAATTTGGTTTTGTTTATTTTGTTGTGTGTCAAAATTGAGGCTACTGTTTCTGCTCAAGATTACGACTTCTTTTCTAAGCGATTATTTGAAGGAAATTGGATTACTATTCAGGATTTCGATGTTGTACCTGAGACTGGCTGTTGTAGAGCTACTTCCCATCTATCCAGGGTTTATTTCCGAGCTAGAACTATCGTGCGAAAGGTTGTTTTCCCATGTGGTAGGAATTTTTTTACCTTTGTCGATTTCAAGAAGATTCTAGACCGCGTTTATTCAGATGATTACTAAGTAGGTACTAAGTAGGTAAGTGTGTTTATGTTTGCTATTTTTGGTGTTTATTTTGGTCTTGCGTTCGACTTGCTCACTTTTTAATTTTGGTTTTTTTTGGTTTGTTTGTTTTTTTTCCTTTTTTTTTTGCAAGATATGATTGGTCAAGTGGTTAATGTTGGGAAGTTTGATGTTTGGGAGGGATATTCGTTGACCAATACCATTCGCACTAGAGGATACAGTGAATACGAGACTATAAAGTTTGAACTCAAGGATACAAGGTCGTTTGTGGTGTCTTAGTGATTGGTTTGTATTTATCGTTTGTTTTAAGTTGTTTTGGGCTCATGCGTATAGTTAGGGAGATTTTGATTTGTTTATTTAGTTACTTATAATTTCTTTTTGTTGTTCGGACTATTGGCCTTTCTTGCTAAAAATACATAACAATTTTAGGAGAATGATTTGTTCTTTAGTCCATCATAGACAATCATGGAGTTTTACTCGGTTTTGTACACTCTCATCATCAAATACGGTCTTAGGGACGATATTTGGGTCTGATAGATCTACGACTTTCAGAAGAAAAAAAATATAATCAGATTGTTGATAAGATTTTTAGATGTCCTCTATATTGATTGGTCGATGGAGATTTTTGTTTTTGGGATAGTGAATATATTTATATTATTATTATAAAATTAAAACTCAGTTTATAAGATCTTATGAATAAATAATAAGGATCAATCTCTATTAGATCCTAAATTATCACTTAAAAATGAGAAATTAGATGGTTCTTTCTTGGTGTTTATAATTTGGATTTGTTTTCTTAGTTACTTATAATTTCTTTATTCAGTTTTTGTGCTTATGTATATAATTTGTTCAATATTCTAAATTTAAGTGTTGTTTGCTAATTACTAAATGGTCCAAAATGCAGAATATAATTGTTTATTCCCTCACGAGATGCGAAAAAGACATCAAAATCAAATTAAACATATCATAGAAATACATCATTTATCAGGGTGATTAAAAAGTTTGATAGCCTAAATATCGTAATGAAATTTTGTTTGGCGATTTATATGTCTTTTATCAAAAATGCTTAACGTGAACATAAAAATTACAATTTTAGTAGATCGATCTGTTCTTTAGTCCATCGCATTGCATTCATTTCACTATATGAGCAAAGACTCGAGCATAAACGTGAAGAGGAGAGAAAAATAGGATTACAATTCTTTCTTCAGCAGGAATCATAATCGGTTAAAATTTCAAATCATAACCATATACATGAGTACTTCCAAAAGATAATGGTTCATAACATGATGAAACTAAATAATTTACTGAAAAATATCACTTACAAATGATCGATGAGATGTTGGAGTTCTTAAAAAAAAAATTATCGATGGATTGAGTGTGAAACCACCTGATCCAATTTCGAATACGAATCAGATACATTGTTCTGATGATTGAATTCTGAAATTGAATCAGGTGATCTCAAAATCAAACCATATATGCCTTCGAAAGAGTTCGAAGAAGAACTCTTAGAAATTGAAACTGAAATCGGAAACTTGAACTGAGATATTGCGTGGTGGGTTTTTTTTTAGATGGGTTATATATATAATTGGATTGTTGATAAGGTTACAAGATCTCCTCTCTATTGATAGGTCGATGCAGATTTTTTTTTTGGGTGATAGTCTCGAAAATGTCAAAATATTTTGGTTGTTTTGTATAAAATTCATTTGTGTTTTTCAATATTAANACGAGATGCGAAAAAGACATCAAAATCAAATTAAACATATCATAGAAATACATCATTCATTAGAGTGATTAAAAAGTTTGATAGCCTAAATATCGTAATGAAATTTTGTTTGGCGATTTATATGTCTTTTATCAAAAATGCTTAACGTGAACATAAAAATTACAATTTTAGTAGATCGATCTGTTATTTAGTCCATCACATTGCATTCATTTCACTATATGAGCAAAGACTCGAGCATAAACGTGAAGAGGAGAGAAAAATAGGATTACAATTCTTTCTTCAGTAAGAATCATAATCGGTTCAAATTTCAAATCATAACCACATATAGGAGTACATCCAAAAGATCATGGTTCATAACATGATGAAACTAAATAATTTACTGAAAAATATCACTTACAAAGGATCGATGAGATGTTGGAGTTCTTAAAAAAAAATTTATCGATGGATTGAGTGTGAAACCACCTGATCCAATTTCGAATACGAATCAGATACATTGTTCTGATGATTGAAGTCTGAAATTGAATCAGGTGATCTCAAAATCAAACCATACATGCCTTCGAAAGAGTTCGAAGAAGAACTCTTAGAAATTGAAACTGAAATCAGAAACTGGAATTGAGATATTGCGTGGTGAGTTTTTTTTTTAGATGGGTTATATATATATAATTGGATTGTTGATAAGGTTACAAGATCTCCTCTCTATTGATAGGTCGATGCATATTTTTTTTTGCGTGATAGTCTCGAAAATGGCAAAACATTTTGGTTGTTTTGTATAAAATTCATTTGTGTTTTTCAATGGACAATGTTTTTTTATTTTCTCTTCGTTGAAAGGTCACATTAGATTCTGCATTTTGTAAAACTTATTTTATTTGCTGGAAAATGATTCATGTCGCATATATTATTTTTGTGTATTCAATAATGTGTATTCCTTATAATGTAGAAGTTTTTTTGTTTTATTTGAATGATTTAGTCTACCTGAATTGTTTCGAAAAAATTTAACACGTGTTTGATGTAGTTTTTGGTTTTTTTTTTTTAAAAAAAAAATCGACATTGTTAAGTGTATCTCAAAAAACTTCGATGCGATTTATATTATAACAAAATCGTTATTATATGTTCATTTCCATGCTTTCGCTTATCAAGCATTTGTAGCCCGCACAGGGTGCGGACCCGTTAACTAGTAACTAATAAAAGTTGATGTTATATGCATCTAAATGTGTCCCCCTAGAATTTTAAACAATCAATTTTATTGGTTCATATCAACATTCAAAATAAAGAAAGTTTCCAAATTCTAATATTATTGTTAATAAAAAATATAAAAGATAAGGAAATTATGTATATAATTTTCATTAATAGCAAAAAAACCAACATGATATTAAATTAGAAAAATTTATTAATTTAAAATACTAGTCTCAGTTATATAAGTAACTAAAAATAAATAAAATAGTAAAATCTCTTTACATGTGTGTATACGCACACGTTTAGAGAGCACTTTGTTTATTATGATGAAATAATTTTACCACCATTTTTGTTACCAAAATTAGTTATATATTACCTATATAATAATATATATATATATATATATTACTTATAAAAGTTGAAGTTACTTGATTCTAAGGCTTTCCTCATATGATTTTAATTAACCAATAATTATAATTTACATTAGCATCTAAATTTTTGCCACATGTCCATAAAAAGATTCCATACGATCGCATGGAATAGATAGTGCATAAAGGATCGAAGAAATTACATTTTTATATTCGGATTGGGATTGCCATAGATCAATGTAGGAGTTCTTTGTTTTTAGTTTTTCTATTTGTTATTCATTTTTCTGAATTTTTATGTAAGTTGTATTGATTTTATCTACTTAATTGTCTTATTGATCAAAGCTATGCTCTGATGAAATTAAAAAAAAAAAAAAAACGACATGAGAAATAATTCACCCATGGAATGAGAAAGACGACTATGATGAAGGAAAAATGACCATGTGTAAACCAATCTTCTCAGATATAAAATAAAATAATGTTTGTTACTTCAATATTCTTTACAATGACCCCTAAGTATGAAAATTAAATCTTCATCGCTTAGGTTTATGATCTCATCAAAGAACCGTTGAAAAGTTACCAATATGTCACCATGCAAAATTCCGGCTTTTATCTCTTCAAGTTAAAACTTTCAAAAAATATATTTACATTGTCGGATTTTTGTTATTATAAATTTGTTTCAAAATTTATTCCATATTCAAAGGTTTTTAGATCGAGAAAGCTATGATACCATGTATGAACTCTTGTGTATTGATGTTGAGAGATTTACAAGTATTTATACACACGTATAAGAGATTTGAGTCTATCTAGAGAGATATAGATTGAATCAAATCTAAACAAATATAATCAAGGAATATCTTTAGGGTTGATATTCTCTTAAATTAATGAATGATTCCCTAGAGAAGACTTTTGCTGTCTCTTTCTGAGTACCTCTAGTGTTTGTCTTCTATTGGCTTTAGCCAAAGTCAAATCAACTCCATTCCATTAAACAAATGAATGGGTAAAATTCACACCATATACTTGTTCAAACGACTACCGAAGTAATTTAAGTGTTTTTTTTTTGTGAAAAGAAAAGTTCTTTCTTCTTGTTCTTCACATTAATTTCTCCAATGGATCCAAGATTGATCGTAACCACTCAAATCGGAAGCATCGATGAATTGTACGAGGTTATCCATGAGAATCCATACATTCTTGAAATCATTGATGCAGTACCTTTCATCAACACTCCTCTTCATGTAGCTTCTGCTTCCGGGAACCTTGCTTTTGCCACGGAGTTGATGAATCTTAAGCCATCCTTTGCTAGAAAACTTAACACATATGGGTTAAGTCCATTGCATCTTGCTATAGATGAAGGTCAAACACAGTTAGTTCTAAGTTTACTCAAGGTTGATCCCGACCTTGCTCGCCTTAGAGGAAGAGAAGGTATAACTCTTTATTTGTTACTGACATCAAATATCTGATTTTCTTTAGCCATTAAATCATAAAAACTTTCCTAACCATTTATTGACTTTTCCTAAGTTTCTGCTACCACTAGACAAACCCATTTGTGTTTTTGTTTTGTTGAAGTTATTTGATCTTTTGATTTTTTGGTATAACTATAAAAGGTTGAAATAGTTTGTTTTTGAATAAAGGCACGACGCCGTTTCATCAAGTAGTGAGAAGAGGAGAGACTGATCTTATGACAGAGTTCCTCTTAGCTTGTCCTGGTTGCATTAGAGATGCAAACGTGAACGGTGAAACCGCTCTACACATTGCGGTTTTAAACGATAGGTATGAAGAGCTCGAAGTACTCTTGGGATGGGTCCAAAGACTTCGTCAGATAGAAGCCGAATCGCTAGAGATGCAATTTTTGAACAAACGTGATCAGGACGGTAACACAGCCTTACATGTAGCAGCTTATCATAACAGATTCAAAGCAGTAAAGCTGCTGGTAAAATGTTCTGCGGTTAACCGGAACATCCATAACCGGATCAGTTTAACCGCTCTAGATATCTTACATAACCAGAGAGAACATCACACGAACAGAAACATCGAAAACATCATTCGAAAATCGGGAGGTAAGAGCGGAAACTCTATAGCAAAATCTAAGAAAGTGTCGGAAATCTTGAGATCACCGATTAGTTTCACGGAGCATTTGTTCACTCAGACAGCGCGGTATAGGAACCAGACATCAGAAGGAACACGCAGCGCACTCCTAGTGATAGCCGCACTGATAATCACAGCTACTTATCAAACAGCTTTGCAGCCACCAGGTGGTGTATACCAAGAAAATGCATCAGATGAAAGTAAGAAGAGTGTTGGTACTGTGGTAATGAGTCATAAATATTTCTATGTGCTTCGGAGTGTGAATAGCATGGCTTTCGTTGGAGCGATTTTTATGGCCTTTTGTTTGTTACCAGCTGGAGAAGACTTTGTATGGTGGTTTATATGGATAGCAGCTCCATTGTATGTTTCTTACTTGGTTTCGATGTCGGTTATATCTCCAGATACAATGTGGTACTTCTCGATCAGCGCGGTTTCGGTTATCATCATTGTTGTTGTGTACATGGCTCTGTTTTTCTTGCGGTGGAAGAGGTCTAAGAAGAAGATACCTGGAACCAGAAGTGAGTTGATTCTTGAAGGCTTCACAACTCTTGATCTAGCTAAAGGAAAGTGAGATTTATAGCTTTGATTCTATGTTATAGATTGTTTCCATGTATTAACTCTCTATAGAATATGAGCTTTGGTGTGATGCACTATTTGATGCCTAAGAGAAAGATCCCGTCTCTTCACTCTGGTTGTAACATGGGCAAAGATGGAGACGTTGCTCTCTTTTTCGGACTCTCTGGAACCGGAAAGACAACATTGTCAACTAATCATAACCGGTATTTGATCGGAGATGAGCATTGCTGGAGTGAGATGGAGTCTCGAATATGGAAGGCAGTTGTTACGCGAAATGCATTAATTTATCGAGGGAGAAAGAGTCTGATATCTGGAATGCTATCAAATTCGGAACTGGTACGTATATTAAAAACAAACCAAACCGAATCGGAACATATTTATCTATACGAACCGGAACAAATTCGGTTTGGTTTGTTTTTAATATACGTACCAGTTCCGAAT
Organism: Eutrema heterophyllum; assembly: GCA_002933915.1. Classification (NCBI taxonomy): domain Eukaryota; kingdom Viridiplantae; phylum Streptophyta; class Magnoliopsida; order Brassicales; family Brassicaceae; genus Eutrema; species Eutrema heterophyllum. The sequence continues at coordinate 78,833 of PKMM01011758.1, forward strand.
TTGATAGCGTTCCAGATATCAGGCTCTTCTTCCCTCGATAAATCAATGCATTTCGCGTAACAACGACCTTCGATATTCGAGACTCCAATCTTACTCCAGCAATGCTCATCATCTCCGATCAAATACCGGTTATGATCAGTCGACAATGTTGTCTTTCCGGTTCCGAGTCCGAAAAAGAGAGCAACGTCTCCATCTTTGCCCATGTTACAACCAGAGTGAAGAGACAGGATCTTTCTCTTAGGTATCAAATAGTGCATCATAAAGTGAGATTTATAGCAACTCTTTGTTGTAAAGGAGCAAACTTAATTTCTAAACTAGCAACAAGTGATGAGCTTCTCTCAAGAGGTAATTAAGAACAAATATGTTGATAAATCACTCCATGAGATTATTGGTAAAGAATCTGGTGGATACAGATACAAATACAAATACATCAAATCAAGTTTCATTTACAAAACCACAAAAATAAAATAAAAGGATAAGAGCCTATATTAGTTACTAATGTTAATACAACAACAACAAAAGAAACTTTCTTACTCAAAACGAAGACTAATTAATTTATAAATTAAGCAAATACGATGATCACGAGCTTTCTTCTCCATTTATTCTTTATATGTTTTTTCTGGTTTCTCCTGTAGGAAACAAATGGCCGATGTCTGCTTCTGCAGACACAGAACAGACCCAAATCTGTCCTTTTGCTTTCATGAACAGAGAGTTCTCGGTTTTTTTTTAGTGTACAAAATATACTTTCCTCGTCTCCAAAAGCTTGTGTGTAGCTCAGTGTCCCGGTCTCTGATTACAATTGCTCGCGACCGGTGACTGATTTCAGTTTCTGCTGCAGCTGTTGATAAACACGAGAGATGCTTGATGATTATGGTTCAGAGATAAGATTTACTCGATGTGGTTTCAGTTTCAACGACTAGCAAATTCCTTCCACGAGTTGGTCACGTGATACTTTGACGTGTGAAGGATTTGTTCTCGAGATCAAGAGTGTTAACTTACTTGGATTTGTTTCGATTTTTCTTCTTCAAGTTCTTCCGCCAATTCGTGCATTCTAAGGAAATTGAATTTTAGAGACAATTAGAAAGACTACACCACATTGATCTCTATAAAGAAAGGTTTGATTGATAAAAGAAGAGGAAAAACCTAGCCCGAAGCTCGGAGATCTTGTTAAGTAGTAACCTTTCTCTCTCGGAAGATGTGGGTTCAACAACCTGTGATCCGAAGACAAAAGCAAAGAATGTGAAGGACATGATTTTGAGATTACATGTGAGGAAATCACATCAATAATCCCAAGAAACAAGTTGATAAATCTACTTACAGCTCCATTGCTGTCAGATCCACGAGGCAAAGGTGGCAATTTTCCATTTTGAGAACCTATAACAAGGATGAGAGTTAACTGTCTGTCGCCATACTTCATCGCTATAACAAACAAAATGGATTGACGTCTCTATCTTACCATCTGTTTCTTCAGTAGCTTGTAAGCTATTCAGTAGATTAATAATAAGATCCTGAGAGTTACAAAGTTCCGTTAAGACAAGAGAAGACAAAACAAAACTTGGGATGTACAATCAAAATAAACGCGCGTTTGAATGCAATTTTTTTTTTCCATACCTGTTGTATTGAATTTTGGTGGAACAGATTTTGAAGTTGAGGCATGATCAATGAGGGTGGCACAGGATGACTACTTAACTCCTTAATGGGCTGACCTGTTGGCTGTTGCTGAAAAAATAACATTGTAATGATTAGGAAACAATAATCCTGCCCGATTAAAAGAACCTTTTGTGGTAGCAAACTGACCATTTTAGATTCGAGTATCCAATTCCCAACACTGGCAGATTTTCTCAACGGGGATGCCTGCAGATTAAAGGGTATGAATTAACTAGGTAAACTCAGGCAAGGAGAATCATCAGTCAATAATGACAACGCAGAGACGCGGAGATCGACACAAACTGTACTTAATGGAACATCCTAGATTAGGATTGTCTGGTTAGTAACTGTCAAAGAAAGACAAAAATGATTAGCCAGAAAAGATATACCCACCCTTGAAGGATCCAAGTTTTCTGATGTTACTGAAAATCTTCCTTTGATTTGAACCAGATTAGCCTTCGACTTGTCATCCAGAGAATCACGGAATCCTATTCAAGATGGACAACCACTCTAAGCTAACTGCAATAGAAGCAACAAAATTAATAAGCTGCATGCCGAAAATGTACTTCCTCACCCCCAGAAGATTTTATAGGAGCTGAAAAACTGTTTGCTGAAGCACGGTTTGGAAGATTCAATGGACCACTAAAGCTGGGTGCCTTCCGGACCGATGGTGCCGGCCGGCGTTCACTCTCAGGCCTATCAAATAGCAAATTTCAAGTTGGAGCATTTGAAAGTTCAGAGAGAACGGAGAAGCAGATCTGAAGCGTAGAATACTGTAATCCAATGTTCTCTAAAACAACAATTAGCTAATGGCAAACCTTGCATAACCATGGCCCTTCTCTGAATCGGAATTGGTTAACAAAATACCGGGTGAAAGTGGTCCACTCTGAGTCTGGCGTCTCACTGGCTTAGCCTTGGCCTGTGGAACGTCGTGCTCTGGACTTGCTGTCGTTTGTTCAACAGAAGGAGCGGTTGAATTGAGAGTGAATTTATCTTCACAGATCGTTTCTATCACCTCAGTTTCTGAAACTTTTTCGTTTCCGTTCATGTTTTCAGATGGCAGTTGACGACTAAATACATGCCCTCTGTCATTCACCTGCAATGTGTTCCAAAATGAAGTTCAAACGACCATGGACTTTGATACCAAGAGAGTGAAAATTTATAAGATGATTTCACTGAATATTTATTGGCGAATTACTGGCCTTATTATGCAACTGTTCGCCAAAAAAATCATCTTCTTCCCTACTCTCTGCTAGACTGTTATCATCATCTAGCTATTGCACACACAAAAGAAAAAAGAATGTAACCACAGGATTATTTGATGGCAACCAATGGTTTCTCAAATAGCATCATTTAAGAAATACTATTAAAGCATAGCTTACCAAAGATGCTTGTTCTTTCAAATCTTCAATATTGAAGTTCCAAGCACTTACTCCTCTTTGGTATTCACTCTGACATGAAAAGTATTTTTTTATAAGCATTCTGCAATTCGATTCATAAGTAACAATTCCAGACTATTGTGTCACCTGTGATATAGCTTCCTGGTCAGCAGAGGCCATTCCTTTCAAAGCAAGCTGTGCAGCATCCTTGGCCTGTCATACAACGACTCTATCAATTAGAGTAGAACAGGACGAGTACAACAAGCTCGAAGAAGAGATAAGCATGGCAAACCTGAAGAGCTTTTACGCGTGTCCAAAGAGGTGGCAAATCAGCAAATAACTTTTTCACACAGATCTCTGGTGGCTTTGCATTCTTGAAAAACGAGTGTTTCAACAACTTTTCAGCAGTTGGCCTTTTTGTTTGATCTTTCACCAGACACAATGCTACCATTTCTTTAAAGGACTGGGCACAGCTGATCATTTTTTAATTAGAACAATAATTGCAACGAAAAATAGCATAAGAATCTACCTAGAAAGAACACAAGTACCTTTGTAAACTTTTTATCCCGGTCATAATCAAGGCCAGGCGGTGCATTTTGAATAGTCATTAAGAGTACCTGTTACAAGGAAAAAGGAATAAGATCTATTCTCAATACACATATGAAAAGTATTAAATACCTTCATGGGAGGATATTTTGAGAAAGGTGCATGACCATGGGCCAACTCCAGCGCAGTTATTCCAAAAGACCAGATATCAGCCCTGTAAGTAAGGTACAGAAGACCAAACCAACCAAGAGCTGTTATTGCACTTCTTTGATGCAAACATTCTAGAGAATTTTTATTTCATTTGACATAGAAAATACTTGCTAGCATAAAATCAACTAAGAGAAATGATAGTAGCTGTGCGGCTGAAACAATCACAACACTATCTAGATCAACTAAAATCAGCCGGAGTCGATTTTGACAAGTTTGGCTGACACAATACCAAATTGAACTACCCGCTATATTTGAAAGGGACCAGGCAGAGAAGTATAGTATTTTAGCTGGCACATGATATCAAAGCATAAACTTACTTCGAATTGTATCCACTTCCTGGCTGCAAGACTTCCGGTGCCATCCTACAAACAGAAACAACATATTACATGTCAACCGTTGAGTAGAGAGAAATTGTGAAGCTTAAGAAGACCGAACTGAAGAAAACTACTATAACCAACCAGCATGGAGTACCAACAAATGTGTTTCTTGCACGTTGCCTATCGCCATTGTCAAACAAGCATGCAGAGACACCAAAATCACCGAGCTTAATCTCCCCAGTGTTATCAAGAAGTATGTTTCCAGCCTAAAAAAACAAAAGAAGTTTTGATGAATACATGACATGGATGGGATATAAAGTCCAGTGTGAAGCAAACAAACACAATTTCAAGTTAAGCTGACCTTAACATCTCGATGGATATGCCCTTGTCTATGAAGATAATCAAGAGCTTTAAGTGTTTCTTTCAGCATAGAACATATAGCCGACTCTTCGAATCCATCTGGATATGCTGCCTTCATAAGGTGCAAGCACGAACCCTGAGCCATAAATGGCATGACGACCCAGAGATTATGGTCAACAGCAAACGAACAAAACGACTTTATAACGTTCGGATGGTCTATCAAACTCATGGTCTGAGCCTCCCTCCTTATATCATCCTAGAAAACCAAATCAATACATTAATTGGCAGCAAACGCGAATCACACAAAAATAAATAGGAAACTAACTGAAGCACGAACAGCACTGGAAATGCTAAAAAGTGAAAGGACAGATCTAAAAAAAACTCTCCCGTTTGATCTAAATGATAAAAGCAACCGATCCCAAACGCAAACTGGGAAGATGATCAACAGTTATATAGCAGAGGATTCGTTCGTCGACTAGATTCACTATACAAAAACAGAACAACTGGTCATAATCCTTCAATCTCGATTTTGTTTCTCGAAGTCAAAAATCCCCAACTAAAACTATAACACAAGCGAACCCCACCACACAAACAAATTACAATCGAGATCGAATACGAAGCTGAAGCTATAACTCAGAAACGAAACGAGATCGATTACAAAACGAACCAGATTGCTATTGCAGCGATCGAGATCCAAACACTTGATTGCTACGACTTCTTTAGTCGGAAGATAAATTGCTCGATGGACGACAGCACTAGCACCATATCCAACTTCTTCCATAAGCTTGTAATCTTTAGGGTTTACAGAGAAACCTTTCTTCTTACCACCATCACCACCACCACCACCAGTCGCCATTTTCTTACGCCGTCTCACACCCAAAATAACCCTAAAACCACCAAATCCGACTCCGTCTTCAGAAAACAATCACAGAACAAAATCGAATCGAATCGAAGAACTAAAACGGAAAAAAAAAATTTAAAAAAAACTGGAGTAAGAAAGAGAGACTAGAAGTACTCTAGAACAAGACGAAGCCGAGACACCATTGAAATTGTAAACTAAAATTTTTTTGTTTGTTTGTTTTGGGTTTTTTTTTTTTTCTTCCTTTTTGGTTCATTTTTTCAGCTCGACTGCTATATTTCTGATCAAAGTTGACCAAGCTAAGATTGAGAATTGCTAACGTGGCGAGACTGTTAAGCATCTAAGATTATGACACGTGGTTTGGTGAAGAGATTGACGCATCCACAACTTTATGATCTTTGGGCTAGCTCACGAGTGACATTGACTCATTATGACTTTGGTTGGCGTTGAATAAGGATGGGTATCTTTTCTTTTTTTTTTGTCAACGAATTAAGATGAATATTCATGGATTATCATTTGTTTTTTTTTAAATATCAAAACTAAAATATTCTTACTAGTACAAATTTACATTAATGATTAGAGATTTTTTATTTTACTAATATTTTTACCATAGGAAATTCTTACTAATAAATTTGTATGTATCTTATTTTGTATACCTTTTTTTTTTTTTAAAAGATGATTGGTTTCGGACACGAATATATTTGTATGTATCTTATTTTAGTCGAAAACATTTATAATAAATTTTAACTAAAAAAATGAAAAAATTACCTAAGATAACCTACTTTGAAATAGCTAGAATAACCCATTAGTTTTTTATTGCTCAAATAACTTATTAATCACTTTGTTAATTAAATAATATCTAAATTACCCTTTCTATAAATTTGAGTTCAAAATAGATTTTTACCAAATAATTATCTTATTATATAAAGTTGGATCTCTCAACGTGAGTGTGACACGTATAATAATTCTCACTCACGAGATCATAACATTTGTCACGGTTAATTAAGATCTTGATATGTGTCAATTTAATTTTTTTTAAGTAAAAATGAATTAAAGTAAATATTAAAAAAGGTTAAACTAAAAAATGCAATCTTAAAAAAAAAAAACAAGAATAAGGAAAACTTATAATAAAGTAAAGTGACAAAAAGAAATTTATAATTTACAACTATGACCAAACTTAAAAAAAGAAAATTATAAATATACTCTAAACTTAAAAGGAAAATTATTAATATACGACCAAACTTAAAATTTTATAATCTTTTCCATCATGACAAAAGGAAATTTAAAAAAAGAAAATTATTAATATACAACCACGACCAAACTCTATATAATAATCTACACCTTTCTAATTTTTAAACGTGTATTTCCATCTTTTAGTTATCTTATTCAAATTCTAAACAAACAAATCATGATTTATGTCGTTGTTAATTAAGATTGCGACATGTGTCAAAGTA